>JBBPJT010000279.1:0-33127 GCA_038088895.1 Xerocomus potaroensis | reverse complement strand
GAGTGGCGCACGTGGCGAGTTGGTACGACTCGAAGCATAAAGTCGATACCCTCTGATCGATGCCGGAGTAAACTTGTTCTATCGTGAGCTGGGGTAATCGACCGGATATATGTTTTGTGATGGTTGTCCGGAAGGCGCCTGAGACGCAAGAAGAGGGTTCTATTCTGGTACGTGCAGAAGAGAAAGGTCTGGACCAGACCGCTAAGAGGTTTCCAGGGAGAGGCAAACCGTCGTAAATTAATCGTTATGAACTAGCGGATGCCATTGAATTTCTCCTGCTTAGGCGTATCGCGCTGCGCCACCTTCCAAAAGCCGCCTGCTTGAATGATGATGTCTACTCAACCGGGTTCAGATGGTACTTGATCCCATCTTTTATTGTATAGGGCAGCGAAGTGACGTACCTGCCCAGTTAAACTGACACTGTTGCTGTCGAGGGCAAATTTTATAGCAACTCGGTTAAGGGAGGGGAGTGAGGTTGATGTTGGCGAAGCCATCGAGCTCGGTCGTGAGGCACTACGCCTTTGCCCTCCTGGTCACCGAAAGCGATTCGATGCTTTGACTCAGCTTGCATTTCATTTATGTATTGGGTTCATCCATTGCTCGGGGATCGATGATATCAAAGCAGCCGCCGAACTCGGGCAAGAAGCACTCTCGCTTTGCCCACCGGGGCATACAGAACGGCCATTCTCTTTGCATAACCTTGGGGTGTTCCTCCATTATCGCTACGAGCAACTCGCGGTGATTGAAGACCTCAACAAGGCCATCGCACTTACTGAGGAGGCACTCTTGCTTCGCCCAACAGGATATACAGAACGGCCATCATCTTTGCATAGCCTTGGAGTGTGCCTCCATCATCGCTACAAGCATCTCGGTGTGATTGAAGACCTCAACAAGGCCATCATTCTCACCCAAGAGGCACTCTCACTTTGCCCGCCAGGAAACGCAAACAGGTCAGACTCCTTGCTTGCCCTTGGGATGTACCTCTGTGACCGCTACAAGCAGCTCGGGGTGATCGAAGACCTCGACAGGGCTATCACTCTCACCGAAGAAGCACTCTCGCTTTGCCCACCAGGGCATACAGAACGGTCACGGTCTTTACATAACATTGGAATGTACCTGTGCGATCGCTATGAGCAGCTCGGAGTGATTGAAGACCTCAACAAGGCCATCACTCTCACCCAAGATGCACTCTCGCTTCGCCCACCAGGACATACGGAACGGTCATCCTCTCTGCATAATCTTGGGGAGTACTTCAATAAGCGCTACAGGCAGCTTGAGGTGATTGAAGACCTCAACAGGGCCATCGCTCTGACTGAAGAGGCACTCTCACTTTGCCCACCAGGGCATACAGGCCAGTCGTTCTCTTTGTATAACCTTGGGGTGTTCCTCCATGATCGCTACAAGCAACTCAGGGTGATTAAAGACCTCAATAGGGCCATCGCTCTCAGCCGAGATGCACTTTCGCTTCGCCCACCAGGCCATACGCAAAGGTCATCCTCTCTGCATAACCTTGCGCTGTGCCTCTGTAGTCGACTTACCCAAGTAGCTGGGTCAGCAGACGAAGAAGAGCTGTTCAGTCTCTATGCTGAGCTTGGGCACGTGTCCCAATCAGTCTCTTCATCTGACCTCGACGCAGTGAATGACTGGGTACTTAAAGCAGAGGAATATCACCACCCCACCATAGTTGTTGCATATGAAACAGCTCTTCGACTCCTTGTTGAACATCTCACCGCCCTGCCGTCGTTGCCACAAAACCTTGACATCTTCAAATCTCGCTCTTCGACCCTCGCCGTAGACGCATTCTTTGCTTGTCTTCGTAATCGATCTCCCACCAAGGCGGTTGAGCTTCTGGAGCAGGGTCGTGGCATCTTTTGGAGCCAGCTCGCCCGTCTCCGTTCCCCACTGGAAGATGTCATTGCGTCGGGTCCAGAGGGAAAGTCGCTTGCAGATGAATTCATGCGTTTGACATCACTCATTCGCATTGCCCTCAACTCACCTAGTGAAGACCAACATGATCGCATCTGGAGACTCAACCTGGAATTACAAAACACTGTAGACCAAATCCGCAACTTGCCTGGACATTCTCGATTTCTCCTTCCCTTGCTCTTCTCTGATCTCCAGCATGCTGCCAGTGGCGGACCTGTTATTATTATGAATGTCAGCAGGTTCAGCTGTGACGCACTCATTCTACTCGCCAATAAGGATCCCATCCACGTTCCATTGTCGGTCACAAAAGAGGGGGTGGAGGAATTGTCATCGAAGCTTCGTGAGCTGGTGAAACTTGCAAGGACACGACCACCGATGGACCTGGAAATAGAGAGAAGTTTTCTCGCCTTCTTACGGACACTCTGGGAGAATATAGTTTCCGAGATTATCGATACCCTCCTGCCAATATGTCCGCGTGGGTCGCACATCTGGTGGTGCCCTACCGGCGAATTCTCTCTTTTGCCGCTGCATGCTGCTTCTCCATTCAGGAAGGGCGAGAAGGGTGTTCCAGATCTGTATATCTCATCTTATACCACTACCTTGAGCGCCCTCCTTCATGCTCGGCGGTCAAGTCACCGGAACACTGGGTCCGAAGAGAAACGCTTCACTGCAATTGGTCAAGAGAAAGCGTCCGGTTCGACAGAACTCCCTTTCGTCACTGCCGAGCTGGAAAATATCAGACAGCAAGTTGACAGTGTCGCAACGTTCACGAGTATCAAAGGAGAGGAATCTTGTATTTCGAGGGTTACTGAAGAGCTAAGGAAGAGCGAATGGGTGCACTTTGCATGTCATGGAATCCCCAACCGGAAGCAGCCCTTCGACTCTGCGTTTGCTCTCAGAGACGGTCGGTTCACAGTGGAGCGAATCGTCCAATACGAATTGCAGAACTCTGAATTCGCATACTTGTCAGCTTGTCATACGACCGTTGGAGATGCAGAAAGTCCAGACGAGGGGATACACCTCGCGTCAGCAATGCAATTTGCCGGATTTCGATCGGTTATTGGGACGATGTGGGCTGTGGATGACAGTCAGACAAACGAGATCACGTCGGTATTTTATCGACATATGATCGGTGATCCGGGCCATCTGGATTATACTCGTGCAGCGCTCGCTCTGCGTAGGACGATGTGGTCCTCGTCTTTGAAGATATCTATGGATCAACGGATCCTTTATATACATCTTGGCGCTTAATTTTACACCCTTGATTTTACTGCGTATAATGTAGCTACGGTAGATATGGACTCGGCGGTTAATTTTAGTGTGTAAAAGTATGATATCACTGTCACAAAGCCTAGTCATCGATAACGACTGACGACCCCCTTCGCTATCCCGGATCAGTATCCAAAGTGGTGATCATGGAGGCACGTTGCAAGGTTATGCAGAGACTGTGACCGTTGTGTATGTCCTGGTGGGCAAAGCGCCAATGCTTCTTGCATGAGTTCCACGGCTGCTGTGATGTCACTGATTCCCGACTGCCGGTCGTGTCGAGTGTAGAGATGAAATGCAAGTTGATGTAAAGCATCGAGTCGCATTCGGTGACCGGGAGGGCGAAGGCGTAGTGCATCACGACCGAGCCCGATGGCTTCGTCAAGATCAGCGCCCTCCCTTCTCTCTTCTTCAAACTGCGTTGCGATACCACGTGCCCTCGACAGCAATAGGGACAGTTTATCTGGGTGGGTACATCACTTCGCTCCCTACACAATAAAAGATGGGGTCAAGTACCGTCTGAACTCGGTTCAGTGGACATCAGTCAAGATGGCGATTTTGGAAAGGTGGGGTGCTGAGTGATGCGCCCAAGCAGGAGGAATCTAACGCCATCGACTTGTGGCGGTGGGCTGTGCATACATGAGGCCTCAAGGTCTTGATGTTGTACGGAATTCTTACCAGTCCGCCTGTAGTAATACGGGTACAACAAAAGGGATTTCGACCCGGACGGACGAGCGTGGGAGAGCTCATCCCACGTGTATGTGGGGGGGCGTTAACCCGGAGCATATTCATGTCCTGGACCAGAGGCAGAGAGGGAAAAACCATGCGCCGACCCAGGAGTGAGCGCTTGAGCCCGTGCTCGTACGTGTTTAATCAAGGACGAGCTAGTTCTCTCGCTGTCAATGACATCGATGGTGATTTCGGATGGTGAGAAAGCGAGTGAGAATGTCGATGGGTGTAAGGCGAGCAGGTTCAACGAGTGATCCGCTTGCTGGGATGCATCCATTAGCACCCCCATGACATCTGGTCGGACCTGTTTCACCCCGCCGCTAGACTCGATGGTGTTGGTGTTCAAGATCATTACTGATTTCTAATTTCATTGTTCAAATATTTACAGCCCATCCTCGCCAATCACACCCAACCTACACATAAGCTGAGGCTTTCGTAACAAAAACAACTTCCACCGCTCCTGCACATTAGTACTCCCTCGGATCGTTCACGCGATGCCCTCCTGCTTTTCACTCGCTTTGGCTTTCCGGTCCTGAGGCTGAGGTTGCGCATGCGGTAGCCAAGCCCAATAGCCATGCCTCTTCAGCGCATGGCATGCGTATGACTTTTTCAAGCCCCTTGCCAGGTCAAGCATTCACACAAACAACCTCTAGGTCCGCTATCTCTATCTCTCCGCCTCAGTCTCACCAGGTATTTCCTCGACTTCTACCCCCACTCTCCACCATGTATCCCTCGTTTGTTCTGCTTCTCTTCGCCACCCTCACCTTCCCTTGGGTTCAAGCCATCCTTCTCCTGTCTGGAAACTATTGCATAACGATCAAGGGGGGAATCTGTTTATTTGCGCGTTTCAAATCTGTCCGTCTAGATCAGATCCTTCGATCGGAGACCACCGCACTTGGTGACATGAAGGTATGCTTAAGGGGTTGGATGAGTTGGTAAGGTTCGTGCGGATTTTGTGCAATTACCAGCTCATGGCATCTTTATGATACACTCACGGTCTTTACAACGGCGATCTACGTGAACGTGACATTTTTTATCTCCGTCTGATCAAACGCGTTGATCCCGTTCACGAGATTCGCACCGCGTATGGGTAGACAGAAGACCTGGTCGTCGAATATCTCTAGGGCACTGCTGGATATGGGCTGACTGTGGACCCTAGATGTTCCACATCACTGGAATCTGCAACCGAGAAGAAACGGTCAGCAGCCACTTGCAAATAGTACCAGTTCTACTGTTACTAAACTGTCCAACACTGGCAAACTCCGGAATGACATACACGCACATTCAAGGCGAAAAGGCATGCACCCCTCTCGTTGTTGACCAGCCAGTAACCAAGGCTGCAATGTACGAGTTAGGAAGCACTGATGGTTTAGTTGGATCTCCGCAGTGCCGTTATATTTTGTGTGCATGTGTCGAAGCTGCATTCCTGCCCTCAGAAGGAGAAAGAGGTACATTGGGCTCAGTTCCAAGTAACAGTGGGGAATCTGGACCCTCAGAAAGAAGGTAAAACACTCTGACACGTTCTAGGTCAAGAGACTGGACGTTCTCATGTTTTGGGTACACGAAGTGTGTAAGAACGCTCGAGGAGCACCGGGGCAAGGAGCAGGATCGTTGATAATATATCCGGTTTGATGAGATTGTAGTTGTGCCAGAGAAAGATCATTTGGAACGGGTGCTAGTGTTGGAAGGCGCTGAGCACCAATCAACGCTTCAGTCAACGCACGTCAGTATCATGATCATACTTTGCTTCTGGGCTACATCATGTCAGATGACTCATGTCATTCTCCATCATCGTTCCCATAAGACGCTGACACGGATCATGGTATACAGGATAGTACAGAACAATCTATACAAAGCAAAATCAAAGCAGATCAGATGTCGAGTTCGAGGGTATAAAATCAAGCACCAAGATGTATATAAAGAATCCGTTGATCCATAGGTATCTTCACAGCCGGAGACCACATCGTCCTACAAAGAGCGAGTGCCGCCCGAGTATAATCCAGAGGGCCTGAATCACCAATCATATGCCGATAAAACGCCGACGTGATCTCGTTTGTCTGACTGTCATCTACAGCCCACATTGTCCCAATAACCGATCGAAATCCGACAAACTGCATTGCTGACGCGAGATGTATTCCCTCGTCTAGACTCTCTTCATCTCCGACCGTCGTATGACAAGCCGACAGGTATGCAAATTCAGAGTTCTGCAGCTCGCATTGGACGATCTGTTGCACTGTGAACCGACCATCTCTGAGAGCAAACGCAGAGTCGAAAGGCTGCTTGCGGTTCGGGATCCCATGACACGCAAAGTGCACCCATTCATTCTTCATTAGCTCTTCGGTAACCCTCGATACACAAGATTCCTCTCCTTTGATGCTCGTAAATGTCGCAGCGTTATATACTTGCCGTCCGATGTTTTCTAGCTCGACAGTGACAAAGGGGAGTTCAGTCGAACCGGATGCCTTCTCTTGGCCAATCGCAATGAAACGTTTCTCTTCAGACCCAGTGTTCGGTTGACTTGACCGGCGAGCATGAAGGAGGGCACTCAAAGTGGTGGTGTAAGATGAGATGTACAGGCCATGAACACCCTTTTGACCCTTCCTAAACGGAGAAGCAGCGTGCAGCGGCAGCAGAGAGAATTCACCGGTAGGACACCACCAGATGTGCGACCCACGCGGACATATTGGTAGGAGGATATTGATAATATCGGAAACTATATTCTCCCAGAGCGTCCGTAGGAAGACGAGAAAACTTCTCTCTATTTCTAGGTCCATCGGCGGTCGTGTCTTTGCAAGTTTCACCAGCTCACGGAGCTTCGACGACAATTCCTCTACCCCCTCTTTTGTGATCGACAACGGAACGTGTATGGGATCCTTATCTGCAAGTAGAATGAGTGCATCACAGCTGAATTTGCTAACATTCATAATAATAACAGGTCCACTACTGGCGGCACGCTGGAGATCAGAGAAGAGCAAGGGAAGGAGAAATCGAGAATGTCTGGGCAAGTTGCGAATCTGGTCTATAGTGTTTTGTAATTTCAGGTTGAGTCGCCAGACGCGATCATGCTGCTCCTCATTAGGTGAATTGAGGGCAGTGCGAATGAGTGATGTTAAACGCATGAATTCATCTGCAAGCGCCTTTCCCTCTGGGCCCGATGCGACGACATCTTCCAGTGGGGAACGGAGACGGGCTAGCTGGCTCCAAAAGATGCCACGACCCTGCTCCAGAAGCTCGACTGCCTTGGTGGGAGATTGATTGCGAAGACAGGCAGAGAATGCATCTATGGCGAGCGTCGAAGAGCGAGATTTGAAGATATCAAGGTTTTGTGGCAACGACGGCAAGACGGTGAGATGTTCAACAAGCAGTCGAAGGGCTGATTCATATGCGACAACTGTTGTGGGGTGGTGAAATTCCTCTGCTTTTAATACCCAGTCATTCGCTGCATCAAGGTCAGTTGAAGAGACTGATTGAGACACATGCCCAAGCTCAGTATAGAGACTGAATAGCTCTTCCTCGTCCACTGAGCCAGCTACTTGTGTGAGCCGGCTATAAAGGCACAGTGCAAGGCTATGCAAAGAGGATGACCGTCCTGTATGTCCTGGTGGGCGAAGTGAGAGCGCCTCTTTATTGAGAGCGATGGCCCTGTTGAGGTCTTCGATCACCCCGAGCTGCTTGTAGCGATCATGGAGGCACATCCCAAGATTGTGTAAAGATAGTGACCGTTCTGTATGTCCTAGTGGGCGAAGCGAAAGTGCGTCTTCGGTGAGAGTAATGGCCCTGCTGAGGTCTTCGATCACCCCGAGCTGCCCATAGCGATCATGGAGGTACATCCCAAGGTTATGCAAAGAGAATGACCGTTCTGTGTGTCCTGGTGGGCAAAGCAAGAGCGCCTCTTGGGTGAGAGCGATAGCCCTGTTGAGGTCTTCAACCACCCCGAGGTGCTTGTAGCGATGACGGAGATACATTCCAAGGCTATGCAAAGAGAATGGCCGTTCTGTATGCCCTAGCGGGCAAAGCGAGAGTGCTTCTTGGTTGAGAGCGATGGCCCTGTTTAGGTCTTCAATCACCCCGAGGTGCTTGTAGCGATAATGGAGGTACATCCCAAGGTTCTGCAAAGAGGATGACCGTAGTGTATGCCCTGGTCGGCGAAGCGAGAGTGCCTCCTCGGTGAGAGCAATGGCCCTATTGAGGTCTTCAACCACACCGAGCTGCTTGTAGCGACCATGGAGGTACACTCCGAGACTATGCAAAAAGGATGACCGTTGTGTACGCCCTGGTGGGCAAAGCGAAAGTGCGTCTTCGGTGAGAGCAATGGCCCTGTTGAGGTCTCCGATCGTCCCGAGCAGCTTGTAGCGATCATGGAGGCGCACTCCAAGGCTATGTAAAGAGGGTGACCGTTGTGTATGCCTTGGTGGGCGAAGCGAGATTGCCTCTTCGGCAAGAGTGATGGCCTTGTTGAGGTCTTCAATCACCCCGAGCCGCTCGTAGCGATCACGGAGGTAGATCCCAAGGCTATGCAAAGAGAACGCCCGTTGTGTATGCCCTGGTGGGCGAAGCGAGAGTGCCTCCTCGGCGAGCGCAATAGCCTTGTTGAGGTCTTCAGTCACCCCGAGCTGCTTGTAGCGAACACTGAGGCACACCCCAAGATTATGCAAAAAGGATGACCGTTGTGTATGTCCTGGTGGGCAAAGCGAGAGTGCTTCTTGCCCGAGTTCAACGGCCGCTTTGATGTCATCGATCGCTGAGCGATGGTTGAACCGAGTGTAGAGATGAGCTGCAAGCTGATTTAAAACCTCGAATCGCTTCCGGTGACCAAGAGGGCAAAGGCATAGTGTCTCACGCCCGAGTTCGATGGCTTTGTCGATATCAGCGCCCTCTCTTCCCTCTTTGAACTGGGTTGCGATAGCACGTGCCCTCAACGGTAATAGCCATAGTTTAACTGGACAGGTATGTCACTCCGCTGCTCTACACAATGAAAGATAGAATCAAGTACCGTATAGACATATCCAACGGAACATGATTTGAAGACGGTGGTTTGGAGACGAGGCGGGGCGGGGCGCAATGCGCCTGGGCAAGAAGAACTTAATGGGCTTCATGGGGGAGGGCTGTGCAAACATGAGGCTTCGAAGCCTTGATGTTGTACGGAATTCCTATTGACCAATTTCAATGGACAGCAACACTCACCGTAACCAACCAGGACTATCATATACATAGGAATGAAGATGCAGTACTGATGATCGGTTAATGAGGGATATGCTTTCATTGCATAGAGCGGCAGGCAGTTAATGTGTGAACAGCACTTGTCGAGATTACCCATTTAGGTTATGTTTTCGCACATATCGCACACTAATCGTTCTCGTTCTGCTATCGCCAGGACACGCTTATTCTCCCTCTCTACAGTACATGTCCGATTGAGGTATGCATTCTGCTTCACTCTCGCTACACTCTAGCCAACTCGTCTATTACACTCCCTCAGCTCCACCACAACATTGCCCGCCGCAATTAACACCATCGCCAGTGTGAGGCTTTTCAATTTTGTTTCCCCCTAAGCATGGTGCCGATGGGAGAGTTACGTTGTTTGGCTGCGATGAAAAATTTTAGGTCACATATTGCCTTTACAGTGATGTATAAAGTACCTGTCGGCCGTATGCACTATGCACTATGAGTATATTTACTGTAGTAGATACATGGGTACAATACATGGGTACAACAAAAAGTATCCACAAAACAAAAGAAGCAAAAAAAAACGCACAAAGCATGAGGACAAGATGAACAGTCCGCAGTGCGCAACCTGATTGAGCAGCGCACACCCTCCCTTAATCCACCCTCATCCCCTTTCCATCCCACTGCTCCGCGCGTCCCACAGACGGGCAGTCCCGCATGAGATGAGCCCGTCAGAGCGAGTGCTCATCCCCAGACCCATATCGTTCTCCATCATCATCCTCGCCCTCACCCTCATGCTCCCCGTACTCGTGCTTGCTCCGACTATCGAATGCCGAGCGAGCGTCCGATCGCATGTGCAATGGATCCGATTTAGACTAGACGGATGAACGCGGGAGGGTCCATGCCCCGTGTGCGTGAGAGGCGTAGGCTCGACCCGGAGCATATTTTACGTTCTGGGCCAGATGCAGAGAGGGAAGGACCATACCTCGACCCAGGTGTGAGCCCGTAATCGTACGTGTTTGATGGACGACGAGCTGGTTCTCTCGCTGTCAAAGACGTCGGTGCTGATTTCGGTTGGTGGGGAAGCGAGTGTGAGTGCAGGTGTGTACGAGGAGGGTGTAAGGCAAGCAGGTTCAATGCGCTGTCCTCTGCTTGCTAGGATGTGTCCATTGGCAGGCCAACGGCACCTAGTTGGACCTGTGTCACCCCGCCGCTAGACTGCTCGTCGGCGTAATTGTGTAACCGGGGACTGTTGGTGGGCGATGCACGCGAACCGGTGGGGGACTGAGAGAAGGGACGGCCAGAAGGAAAGGTCTTCGGGCAAGGACCCAGGTGACGATGAGAGATGCGATAGAATCGCGGCAGCCTGCGCAGAAATGTGAACGTAAAGGATCTGCATCTGTATGCGTTAGTGCTTGCTCCAAACAAACCTGGACGTCTCGTGTCACTGCAGAGTGTCTTCTTGACGGTATTTGATCAGATGTGATGCAGACGGGTGCCAATAAACCTGAGAGACGCGAGAATGAGCCATGCTTGCTGCCGTTGTGCCTTTTGTCGCACAGACCTCAAACGGTTTGTTTTCGGTGCCTCACAGTTTCTCTTCGCCCTGGGGTTCAAGGCACGCCAGCCGGCCTGCAGTGGGCTTTCTGGCTGCTGTGAGGCAGTCCCACCCGCCCTCTCAGCTCGCCCTCACCCGGGTCGGCTGTCTAGGGCCGAAAAGCGCTCCGCACTTTTACCCGACCCCTCTCTCCTCACACTTGTGCCGACCTCATCCACTCCTCCTCCCCGTCACGCTGCGTCGTCCGCAGCGATATCCAAAGAGGACAAGTGGGAAGGGGGGCAGGACCAGTGATGCCTGGAATGGGTATATGTTTCCACGGGGAAAAATTGGTCACCGAAAGCTCAGCGTGATTTTTCAACAGAACCTAAGTCCGTACGTGCCTCTCAAATGCTTTTTTCTTCTACTTGGTAGGATCAAGAACTCCAATTCGGATTGTATGCTGTCCTTTGGAGGAGATACCGGGCCCTACCTCCAATATGCCTCCGCCCGAATGACACCGTAAAAATCCGGAACTCCCCCTAGATTAAAATACCATTTCAAGGGATTTTACAATGAACGTTTCGTCGAGCGACGGAGAAACGTCGTCGCATCCTCCATGGTGGAAGGGTCTTGTTTGTGGGCGCAGTTTACGATTCTGGGTACGAGGCATGGTAGGTATGTGCTTCAAAACTTCATTGCCGTGTCCTTACAAGTAATTCACATAGTTGCGTTATCATACACGTTTACTATGATGCCTTTGCGATTTTGAAGCCGATACACACTCACATGATTGGAGGCCACAGTTGCTTAGCGCTTAGCCCCCGCTCTCTGCATCCTTGATTACGGACTGACTCTGCTTGCAGCACTGACAACATCGGGACGCTTAGATGACGAGGCATCCTGCGCACCCCCGGAATTCGCTTCACTTCGCGACTAGTGGATGAGACATCTGGCACTACTTGCGCGCTCACCTTACCCCCCAGCACCGGTGCCTGTGCCCTCAACGGAGCGTTCGCCAGTGTCATCCTGCGCTGACATTGAGGTATTGATACTGGCGCGGACGACATTGCAAGCTATCCCATACTGTACAAGTCTTGTTTGATCTTGTGCGGGCTTGAATGCATCTTGAGGATCCCTGACTTGTGCGAGTCGACGACATCGGCACGGCGGCCTTGCGAACCTGATTCTGTGATTGCGGCCCCGCAAAACTGAGACTCCGTCGCCGAGGTGCTGAATAGCGTACTGGCAGCAGCCCCGCCCCGACCGGGCGCAGATAGATGAACTGGGAGAATGCTTGAGACTCCTCCCGGTATCGCCGTGCTACGAATGTCATCCAAATTGAGGTGCTTTCCTGCACGTGTGCTCCGGTAATCGCTCCGTTCCGAGTCCGGTCGTGGCCGCGCGCGCACTTGGATTTCCAAGTATGGAAGCTCCTGAATCTGTCATGTCTTTCCCGCCTTTCTCTGGCCATTCGAAGAACAGCCTGCTGGCAGCGAAGGCGAGATTGAACGCAGGAAGCTTCTATGGTTCAGTTGCATCTCCGGAGTACCAATACATTTTGTGTGCATGTGTCGAAGCGGCGCTCCTGCCCTCGGGAGGAGAAAGAGGTCCGTTGGACTCAGTGTCAAGCAACGGTGCGGAGTTCGGACTATCGGGAAGGAGGAAGCGCTCTTACATGTTCTAAGTGAAGAGGCTGGACGTTCTCATGTTTTGATGTGTAAGAACGCTCGAGGAGCATGTGGGTAGGGAGCGGGGTCGTTGAAGATTGTAGTTGTGCCAGAGGAAGATGCAACGGGTGCTAGTGTCGGAAGGCGGTCGTTGCGCCAAAGAAAGATGCACTAGTGTATTAGGAAAGGGTGGGTGCTCGTGTTGCGACACAGGTCATGGTATACAAGATAGTAACTGCATCATACAAAGTAAAATCAAGGCACAAAGCGAGCTCGAGGATATAAGATCAAGCACCAAGATGTATATAAAGAATACGTTGATCCATAGGTATTTTCACACTCTTCATCGTCCGACACAGTGCGAGTGCCGCACGGGTATAATCCAGGTGGCCCGAATCATCAACCATATGCTGGTAGAACACCGATGTGATCTTGTTCGTCTCAGCGTCATCCACCGCCCACATTGTCCCAATAACAGAACGGAATCCAGCAAATTGCATCGCCGATGCGAGATGTATCCCCTCGTCCGGACTTTCTGCATCTCCAACCATCGTATGACAAGCCGACAGGTATGCGAATTCAGGATTCTGCAACTCGGATTGGATGATTCGTTGAACTGTGAACCGATCGTCTTTGAGAACAAACGCAGACTCAAACGGCTGCTTCCGATTAGCGATCCCATGACAAGCAAAATGCACCCATTCGTTCTTCCTCAGCTCGTCTGCAACCCTGGAAACGCATGATTCCTCTCCTTTGATACTCGTGAATACCGCCTGGTTACGGAGCCGCTGACTGATGTCTTCCAGCTCTGAACTGACGGAATAGAGCTCCGTCTCGCCGCAGCCCTCTGCTTGACCAATGACAACGAAGCGTTTTCCTTGAAGCCCTGAATTTAGCGGACTGGGCCTCCGAGCACGAATGAGTGCACTCAAGGTAGTGGTGTAAGACGAGATATACAGATTATGAACACCTTTTTGGCCTGGCCTACATGGATTAGCAACATGTAGCGGCAAAAGGGAGAATTCGTCTGTAGGGCACCACCAAATGCGTGTTCCACGTCGGCATATGGTCTCCAGTGCATCCATGATGCGAGATACCACCGTGTTCCAGAGTTCCCGTAAGAAGATCATGAATTGCTTGTCCATTTCTGTCTGTGGTTCTGTCTTTGCAAGCTTCACCAGCTCACGGAGCTTCAATGTCAATTCTCCCACTTCTACTTTCGTGACTGACAATGGGATATGCACTGGATCCCTATCAGCAAGCAGAATGAGCGCATCGCAGCTGAACTTGCTAGCATTCATTATGATGACAGGTCCAGCGCTAGCGGCATGTTGGAGATCGGAGAAGAGCAAAGGGAGAAGGAATCGAGAGTGACCAGGCATATTGCGAATCCGGTTTATGACATTTTCCAATTCCAGGTTAAGTCTCCAGACGCGATCATGCTGGTCTTCGCCTGGTGTGTTGAGGGCAATGCGAATGAGTGATGTCAGACGTGTAAACCCATCCGCAAGCGACCTTCCCTCTAGGCCTGACGCGATGACGTCTTCGAGTGGGGAACGGAGACGAGCGAGTTGGCTCCAAAAGAGACCACGACCCTGCTCGAGAAGCTCGATTGCCTTGGTGGGGGATTGATTGCGAAGACAGGCAGAGAATGCGTCCACGGCGAGCGTCGAAGAGCAGGATTTGAAGATGTCAAGGTTTTGTGGCAACGACGGCAGGGCCGTGAGATGTTCGACGAGTAGTCGAAGGGCTGTTTCATATGCGACAAGTGTTGTGGGGTGGTGAAATTCTTCTGCCTTTAGTACCCAGTCATTCACTGCATCGAGGTCAGATGAAGAGACGGATTGAGACACATGCTCGAGCTCAGCATAGAGACTGAACAGCTCTTCTTTGTCCACTGACCCAGTTATTTGTGTAAGTCGACTGGAAAGACACTGTGCAAGGCTACGCAGTGAGGAAGACCGTTCTGTATGACCCGGTGGGCAAAGCGAGATTGCCTCTTCGATGAGAGCGACGGCCTTGTTGAAATCTTCAATCTCCCCAAGTTGCTTGTAGCGATCATGGAGGTACATTCCAAGGCTGTGCAAACAGAATGTTCGTTTTGTATTCCCTGGTGGGCAAAGGGAGAGTGCTTCTTCGGTGAGAGCAATGATCCTGTTGAGATCTTCAATCACCCCGAGCTGCTTGTAGCGATCATGGAGGCAGATTCCAAGGTTATGGATGGAGGATGACCGTTCTGCATGCCCTAGTGGGCGAAGCGAGATTCCCTCTTCGATGAGAGCGATGGCCGTGTTGAGGTCTTCACTCACCCCAAGCTGCCCGTAGCGATGATGGTGATACATTCCAAGGCTATCCAAACAAAATGACCGTTCTGTATGCCCTGGTGGGCAAAGCGAGAGTGCCTCTTCGGCGAGAGCGATGGCCCTGTTGAGGTCCTCAATCACCCCGAGCTGCTCATAGCGATCATGGAGGTACATTCCAAGGTTATGCAAAGAGGATGTCCGTTTTGTATGTCCTAGTGGGCAAAGTGAGAGCGCCTCTTTGGTGAGGGCGATGGCCTTATCGAGGTCTTCAATTACCCCGAGCTGCTTATAACGATGATGGAGGTACATTCCAAGGCCGTACAAATAGAATGGCCGTTCTGTATGCCCTTGTGGGCGGAGCGAGAGTGCCTCTTCAGTGAGAGCAATGGCCCTGTTGAGGTCTTCAATTACTCCGAGCCGCTCGTAGCGATCATGGAGGTACGATCCAAAGTTATGCAAAGAGGGGGACCGTAGTATATGCCCTGGTGGGCAAAGCGAGACTGCCTCTTCGGCGAGAGCAATGGCCTTGTTGAGGTCTTCAATCACCCCGAGCTGCTCGCAGCGATCACGGAGGTACATTCCAAGGTTATGCAAAGAGGATGACCGTTCTATATGACTCGGCGGGCGAAGCGAGAGTGCCTCTTCGGCAAGGGCAATGGCCTTGTTGAGGTCTTCAATCACCCCGAGTTGCTTGTAGCGATTGTGGAGGCAGAATCCAAGGCTATGCAAACAGGATGACCGCTTTGTATCCCCTGGCGGGCAAAGCGAGAGCGCCTCTTCGTTGAGAGCAATGGTCTTGATGAGGTCTTCAATCACCCCGAGCCGGATGTAGCGATCATGGAGGTACATTCCAAGGCCATGCAAACAGAATGGCCGTTTTGTATGCCCTGGCGGGAAAAGAGAGAGCGCCTCTTCAGCGAGAACAATAGCCTTGTTGAGGTTTTCAACCGCCCCGAGCTGGTTGTAGCGATCATGGAGGTACATTCCAAGACCATGCAAACGGAATGGCCGTTCTGTATGCCCCGGTGGGCGAAGCGAGAGCGCCTTTTCGGCAAGAGCAATGGCCTTGTCGAGGTCTTCAATCACCCCGAGCCGGATGTAGCGATCATGAAGGTACATTCCAAGGCCGTGCAAACAGAATGACCGGCTTGTATGCTCTGGCGGGCAAAGCTCAAGTGCTTCTTCCCCGAGTTCGACGGCTGCTTTCAAGTCGTCGATTCCCGACTGCTGGCCATACCGAACATGGAGATGAAATGCAAGTCGACACAAAGTATCGAATCGCTTTTGGTGACCAGGAGGGCAAAGGTGTAGTGCCTCACGACAGAGCCCGATGGCTTTGCCAATATCAACGTTCTCTCTTCCCATTTCAAACCGGAATGCGATAAAATCTGCCCTCAACAGTAATAGCGACAGTTTAACTGGGCAGGTACATCACTTCGCAATCTACACAATAAAAGGTGGAATCAAGTACCATATGAATATGTCCAGCGGAACATAGTTGAAGGCAGTGGTTTGGAAACAAGCCGGGGCGCTGCGCAATGCGTCTGGGCAGGAGGAATTTAAGGACATGGACCTCATGGGCTGTGTGCACCACGAGGCCTCTAGGTCTTGGTGCTGTGCAGAATATCTATCGGCCGGTTTCAACGGTCACCCCAAGCAACACTCACCCATACTGTAACCAACCAGGACTGTCGTTCTACATAGGGATGAAGATTGAGTACTGACGATTGGTTTACTGAAGGCTATGCACCAGTCCGCCTATAGTAGATACACCGGTAGCATCCAGAAAACAAAAGCAGCAAAAGAAAACGCACAAAGCATGACGAGGACGAGACGAACAGTCCGCAGTATGCGACCAGGTTGAGCGGCACACACCCTTCCCTCAATCCATCCCCGTCTTCATCTCCCTTCCGTCCCACTGTTCCGCGCATCCCACAGACGGACCATCCCGCACGCGATAAGCCTGTCGGAGCGAGTGCTCGTCCTCAGATCCATATCGTTCTTCATCGTCAACCTCGCCCTCATTCTCAATCTCCCCGTACTCATGCTCGTCGTCGCCCTGGCTGTCAGACATTGAGCGAGTGACGGATCACGAGCATGACGAACCAATATTGACGTCCAAGGCCAGAGGCATAAGCCCGTACTCGTACGCATTTGATCGACGACGAGCTCGTTCCCTCGTTGTCAATGACGTCGATGCTGATTCGGGAGAGTGAGTGTGAATGCCGATGTGTACGAGGTGGGTGTATGGCAAACAGGTTCAACGTGTCGTCCCCCGTTTGCTGAGGTGTATCTATTGACACGCTGACGGCACCTGGTCAGACCTGTGTCACCCCACCGTTAGACCCCCTGATGGCGTAGTCGTGTAACTGGGGACTGCTGATGGACGACGTACGGCGTGCGATGATTGAACTGGCAGGTACGAACTGGACGTATGTGAGGTCGGTGGTGTCCCCGTTGGAAGGCACTGAACCGGGCGGCGGGACGAGGCCACCCGAGAGAAAGGGCGGCCAGGGGGAACGGTCTTCATGGACGACCTTCCCCATTCATAGTCCGTCCTCGCCGATCATTACGCACAAGGCGAGTCTTGACACTCGTTCTCGTCGTGAAATCATTTCAGATCGCTCCCGCCCATCAACACTCTCTCGTTTCGTCTGTGAAATGCATTCCTGCTTGTCGGTTACCGTCCATTCTGCCTCTTGTCCTACGCAGTACTCCCGGCGTCGGGATAGGTAAGCTCGACAGAGATCCGTTAGCTTTTTCAAGGGCCTGACCCTCAGGTTTTATGTTGTTATCCCAGGCATCTACATAAACCACGTCTAAATTTGCTCAAAACCGCCCCGCTTCGGGGACCGTCTTGTAAGGTACACATGGGTGCCCGCTGCCTGCCATGGCAGTTTGATGAGAACCAACCATTTGAGTCCGCATTGGCTCTCTACGGCAAACCATCCAATGTAAGCCGGAGAATCCGGCATTCGGGCACTTGTCTACTTGTCATGCGACTGTTGGAGTGGAGACGAATGAGGTGACCTCGCAAGGAAGTCGATATGGTGTGCAATGTCGAGCAGAGTTTCCGCGCCAGTCGTTTCATTCTCAGTTCAGTCCTACAAGACGCCGACAACAAGCCATACGTGGTATACTGTACAAGATAGTAGCTACAGAGCAATGCATACAAAGTAAAGCCAACGAGCCGCGCAACGTGTGCATACAGATGTCATCCTTCCTTTTCTGGTTTCGGGTTCTGGTTGTCGGTAGGGCCGCTGTGGTGCTCATTGGACGGTGTGGGTGGCCCAGGTAATGTTTTTTGATTTTCTGCGAAGTCTAGACAATGAATGCCTATGCCTTGTAGATATCAATCAGTTAATGAAAGGCAACGAATATAGGAAAAGTATCTCACCTCTGTTTCGTGTTCCACGACGAAAAGGCTGAGGTGCGACGTGGCAAAGTCCGTGTGCATAGATGAGCGAGCACAATAATTAATGATTGGCGTAAGTCGAAAGGAAAGAGAAAGACAGAATGCAAATGATAGCGAAAGAAGAGAAAAGTGGTATTAATTTCAACACTGTTTTTATCGTTCTGTGTGTGTGTCTCCCCCCGTTTCTCTTTGGCCAGTCGGGTTTCGAGTCGTAACTTGTCGCGTGCGCCACTCGTTGCACCATCTGTCTGGCTTCGTCTCCGTCGCTTCCGCTACTGCCATTGCTACTCTCGAGCATTTAATCGCACTCTACAACTTCTGGTCTGCCCTGGTTGTCCCAATCGTCTGGTCGGGGACCCACCACTGTGCGTTCGTTCCTGTGACTTGCTTTCTCCTTCCATATACCGGAGCTCCCTGGACATCCCCTCCATCGATCTGCTACATTCCGTCACCCGCGACAATTCCTGAACCACTCGACTGGCCTGCCCCCACCTATTTGGCCCCCGGCCCTTCTATTTCAGCGTTACCCAATCATTCCATTGACGCCCTCCTTTCACGTTGCTCTGGGGACATCTCCTGGTGCTTGGGTGAGCCATAAAGCCGTTTCGCTGTTTAGGTCCTCTAGCTCGTCTGGAGCCGCTCTAGGTTGGTTATTCTCCACCTAGCGCTCTACCCCTCGCTGCTCTGTTCTGGAACCTCTTCAGCCTGGTGCTGACATCCTCGTCACTCCTGGATGGTTTCGATGTATCCGTCCCAACTTCGGTATATGTGTCGTGCCTGCTCGACTCCTCCTCAAGCACAGCGATCGGGGGCCCGTTCTATTCGCCTGTGGGACCGTCTTGTAGATCTGGAGGTATTGGTGGGCTCTGAGGCTCCCCAGGTGCATCGCCGCCGCCGCCTGTAGTATGCT
Organism: Xerocomus potaroensis; assembly: GCA_038088895.1. Taxonomy (NCBI): domain Eukaryota; kingdom Fungi; phylum Basidiomycota; class Agaricomycetes; order Boletales; family Boletaceae; genus Xerocomus; species Xerocomus potaroensis. The sequence continues at coordinate 14,208 of JBBPJT010000279.1, read as the reverse complement.
GATTGCTTTTTTACCCTTATACCGACGCGTCGGTAGGCCGGGGTATCCTGCTCAACCCCGGCGTCTCCGCACTTTCCATCGACTTGCCCGTCAATACCCGCGTCAGAGTGTTCTGCGCAACACTTTCGCTTCGCACAGTGACTGCGTTGCCCCCACCTGGCGCAATCAATCTGTGGGCTCCTGCGATCGACTCGCTTCGTCCATTGCGGCCTAGTGTCTGCCCCTGCCTGTCCACTACCGCCAACCAAGTCATCGCCGCGGCCACCCTTGGCACGGGTGATCCGTCCGTCTTTACACTTGCCGTGCCTGCCCCCCCCGCTTCTCTCTACACCTTCTGCTGCATCTGGCGGCTCTGGGGGTACATCTGGATGACATTCATTGCTTTTTGATCGTCTGCCTACTTGCCTACTTGGGTATATTTGCTCCTTCAAGATGTCAATTGTTGTGCTCTCTTCATAAACCAAGTACCTGGTGGGATACCGTCTTGGTTTCGCTGTGTAGCTATAGGGGAAATATCACAGTTCGGTTTCTCAAGCCAATAATGGGAATTAAAAGAAGCCTCCGCACCCTCTTTCATGTCTACCGAACCCATCATGCCTGATCAAACACTGTTGGGAACACGCTCCACAGTGGCACGAAGCGTCCAAGTTTGTGTTGAGCAAACATCGGCGACCAGTTGCTCGGGGTGTGTTGATTCCCCACATGTTTTTTCTTCCCATGATGCTCATATTTCTGTACAGGCTGCTGCGATCCTATCGCATCTCTCATCGTCATCCGCGCCCTTGCCTGGAGATCGCTCCCTCTGTGCGTCCTTTCTCTTGGACGGCCTCGCTTCCCCGCTTGGTTCAGTGCCTTCCAACGGGGACACCATCGCGACCTCACACATGTCCAGTTCGGTGCCTGCCAGTTTGATCGTCGCACGCCGTACGTCATCTACCAACAGTCCCCGGTTATACGACTACCCATCAAGCGATCTAGCGGTGGGGTGACACAGGTCCGACCAGGTGGTCGTGGGTGTGCCAGTGGATGCGTCCCAGCAAGCAGAGGACGACGCGGTGAACCCGCTCGCCGTACACTCTCCCCGTACACATCGGCATTCACACTCGCTTTCCCACCATCGAAATCAGCACCGATGTCGTTGACGGCGGGAGAACGAGCTCGTCGATCAAATGCGTACGAGTATAGGCTCGCGCCTGGGTCGGGACATGGTTCTTCCTCTCTGCCTCTGGTCCGGAATGTGCTGGGTTATGCCTACGCCTCTCACGCGCATGGGGGATGGGCCCTCCTGCGTTCGTCCGTCCGGTCGGAGTTGGGTTCGTCATGCTTGCGGTCTGACACTCGCTCGACGTCTGACGGCCGGCGCGACGACGAGCATGAGGGTGGGGGTGATGACGATGGAGGACTATATGGGTCTGGGGGCGAACACCTGCTCCGACGGGCTTACTGCATGGGGGGCGGCTCATCTGTGGGACGTACGAAACAGTGGGATGGAAAGGAGATGCAGACGGACTGAGGAAGGGGTGTGCGCTGCTCAACCAGGTCGCATACTGCGGACTGTTCGTCTTGTCCTGGTTGTACTTTGTACTTCTTTTGCTACTTTTGTTTTATAGATGTTGCCTTTTGCTGTGCTCGTGTATCTACCATGGCGGACTAGGGCACCGGCCTTCATTAAACCAATCATCAGTACTCCCAGTCATCATTCCCATGTAGAATGACAATCCCGGTTGAGCGTGGATGAACGCTGCTTGAGATGACCGTTGAAACTGGTCGATTCGATAGGAATTCCGTATAGCATCGGGACTTCAAGGCCCCACATCAGGAATTTCACAATAATTTCAACTAATTTTAGCTAATTTTGACTGAAAAAGTAGTCAAAAATAGTCAAAAGTAGCTGAAATTAGTTGAAATTAGCCAAAATAGATTCTCGTAAAATTCCTGATGCACACGCATGGCGCACAAGGTCCCGCCCATGAGGCTCATGACCTTAAATTCCTCCAGCTCAGGTGCATTGTACCCCACTCCGCCTTGTTTCCAAACCACCGTCCTCAACCATGTTCGGTTGGATATATTCATTCGGTACTTGATTCCATCTTTTATTGTGTAGAACAGCGGAGTGACGTACCTGCCCAGTTAAACTGATGCTGTTACTGATGAGGGCAGGATATATCGCAACCCGGTTTGAAGGGGGAAGAGAGGGCGCAGATATTGACAGAGCCATTGAGCTTGGCCGTGAGGCACTATACCTTTGCCCTCCTGGTCACCGAAACCGATGCGTTGCTTTGAATCGGCTTGCATTTCATCTCCATATTCGGTTCAAACATCGCTCGAGGATCGACGACATCAACGCAGCTGTTGAACTCGGGCAAGAAGCGCTCTCGCTTTCCCCATCAGGTGATAGACAGCGGTCATCTTATCTGCATAACCTTGGGATGTACCTCCGCGATCGCCACTTGCAGTTCGGGGTGATTGAAGACCTCAACAGGGCCATCGCTCTCACCGAAGACGCACTCTCGCTTCGCCCGCCAGGGCACGTAGAACGGTCACCCTCTTTGGATAGTCTTGGAGTGTGCCTCTACAGTCGCTACACGCAGCTCGGGCAGATTGAAGACTTCAACAAGGCCATCGCTCTCACTGAAGAGGCGCTCTCGCTCCGCCCACCATGGGGTGCAGAACAGTCATCCTCTTTGCGTTACCTCGGAATGCACCTTCACGATCGCTATGTGCGGCTCGGGATGATTGAAGACCTAAACCGGGCCATCGGTCTCAACCAAGAGGCACTCTCGCTTCACCCACCGGGAGATTCGGAACGATTTTACTCTTTGAATAGCCTTGGAATGTGCCTCAATGTTCGCTACAAGCAGCTCGGGGTGATTGAAGACCTCAGCAAGTCCATTGCTTTCATCGAGGAGGCGCTCTCGCTTTGCCCACCAGAACATGCAGAACGATCATCATTTTTGCATAACGTTGGAGTGTGCTTCTTGGATCGCCACTTGAAGCTCGGGGTGATTGAAGACCTCAATCGGGCCGTCGTTCTCACCGAAGAGGCACTCTCGCTTCACCCACCAGGACATACAGGACGGGCACTTTCTTTGCATAGCCTTGGAAACATCCTCCACAATCGCTACTTGCAGCTCGAGGAGATTGAAGACCTCGACAAGGCCATCGCTCTCACCGAAGAGTCACTCTCGCTTCACCCACCAGGACATACAAGACGGGTACTCTCTTTGCATAGCCTCGGAAATATCTTCCGTAGTCGCCACCTGCAGCTCGGGGTGATTGAGGACCTCAACAGGGCCATCGCTTTCAGCCGGGATGCACTCTCGATATGCCCACCTGGACATACAGGACGATCATCCTCTTTGCATAGCCTTGCACAGTGTCTTTCCAGTCGACTTACGCAAGTGGCTGAGTCAGTGGACAAAGAAGAGCTGTTTGGTCTCTATGCGGAGCTTGAGCATGTGTCTCAATCAGTCTCTTCATATGACCTGAATGTAGCGAATGACTGGGTACTAAAAGCAGAAGAATCTCACCATCCCACAACACTTATTGCATACGAAACAGCCCTTCGCCTGCTCGTCGAACATCTCACCGCCCTGCCATCGTTGCCACAAAACCTTGACATCTTCAAATCCCGCTCTTCGACGCTCGCCGTAGACGCATTCTCAGCTTGTCTTCGCGGTCATTCTCCCGCTAAGGCTGTCGAGCTTCTCGAGCAGGGTCGTGGCCTCTTTTGGAGCCAGCTTAGCCGTCTCCGTTCCCCCCTCGAAGACATCATCGCATCCGGCCCGGAGGGAAGGTCGCTTGCAGACGAGTTCACCCGTCTGACATCACTCATTCGCATTTCCCTCAAAGCAACTGACGAGGACCGGCATGATCGCGTCTGGAGACTTAACCTAGAATTGGAAAATGTCATAAACCGGATTCGCAATATGCCTGGTCACTCTCGATTCCTTCTCCCTTTGCTCTTCTCCGATCTCCGACATGCCGCTAGTGGTGGACCTGTCATCACAATGAATGCTAGCAAGTTCAGCTGCGATGCGCTCATTCTGCTTGCTGATAGGGATCCTGTGCATATTCCATTGTCAGTCACGAAAGTAGAAGTGGGAGAATTGACATCGAAGCTCCGTGAGCTGGTGAGGCTTGCAAAGACAGAACCACAGACAGAAGTGGACAAGTGGTTCATGAGCTTCTTACGGGAACTCTGGAACACAGTGGTGTCTTGCATCATGGATGCACTGCGGCCCATATGTCCACGTGGATCACGCATTTGGTGGTGCCCCACCGACGAGTTCTCCCTTTTGCCGCTACATGCTGCTAATCCATGTAGACCGGGCCAAAAAGGCGTTCAGAATCTGTATATCTCGTCTTACACCACTACCTTGAGTGCACTCATTCGTGCTCGGAGGCCCAGTCCGCTAAATTCAGGGCTTCAAGGAAAACGTTTCGTTGTCATCGGTCAAGCAGAGGGCTGCGGCGAGACGGAGCTCTATTCGGTCAGTTCAGAGCTGGAAGACATTAGTCAGCGGCTCCATGGCCTCGCGGCATTCACGAGCATCAAAGGAGAGGAGTCGTGCGTTTCCAGGGTTGCAGACGAGCTGAAGAAGAACGAATGGGTGCATTTTGCTTGTCATGGGATCGCTAATCGGAAGGAGCCGTTCGAGTCTGCGTTCGTTCTCCGAGACGATCGGTTCACAGTGCAACGAATCGTTCAATCCGAGTTGCAGAACCCTGAATTCGCATACCTGTCGGCTTGTCATACGATGGTTGGAGATGCAGAAAGTCCGGATGAGGGGATACATCTCGCATCGGCGATGCAGTTTGCTGGATTCCGTTCCGTTATTGGGACAATGTGGGCGGTGGATGACGCTGAGACGAACAAGATCACATCGGTGTTCTATCAGCATATGGTTGATGATTCGGGTCACTTGGATTATACCCGTGCTGCGCTCGCACTGTGTCGGACGATGAAGGGTGTGAAAATACCTGTGGATCAACGTATTCTTTATATACATCTTGGTGCCTGATTTTATACCCTCGGGCTCACTTTTTGCTTTGATTTTACTCTGTACGACGTAGTTACTTATATACGATGATCTGTGTCACGACACTAGCCCTGATAGACAATCAATGACCTAGCTCTGCCGTGCTCCCCGATAGGGTGTGGGAAAACAGGTACTGATCGGGAAGCACGCGACTAAAAAAAAAAAAGATTAACTCAGTCGTGCGCGTGATGCAACGGAACCTCATCAGTTTCGAACATATCACACACACGGACACCCAGGGCGGTGCTGTCGCTTTCTCCAGATCATGCTTGCTCCTGGAAATGAGGTTCTCCGAAGCACTCAAGATGGCATCTGCAAGATGAAACGCAAACGTGACAACCCCGGTTTGTGTGTTTTGAGTGGGTTTTGAAGACGCCCAGGTATGACCTGAGCAAGATCACAATGTCTCTAGTGTGGTTAGACTCGGTGAGGGATGAGGTATTGATCTTGAAAGGTGGTGATAGGGGAAGGAGTTTTGGGTTTTTGCATCAATGTCAGTTGGACATGGGCATATTGGAGGTATGGTCCAGTATTGCCTTCAAAGAACAGCATGCGATCCCAGTCGGAGGTATAGTCGCTAATCTTGCCAAGAAGAAAAAAAACAGTCGAGCAGGCATGTATGGATGGATGTCTTTGACAAACCACTGTGGCAGCGATATCTTGAATCTCAAAGCTGGTGATAACAACTTCCTGACTGACGTACTCTGCGTCCTCTATAGAATTGCCTTTTCTCTATTGCATTTCATCTGTTTGTGGATGATGGAGGCTGCTTCTTTGTCGATCTGGTCTAGGAAGGCCATGATCACCATAGTTGGCATGTTCAAGGCGATCGGCCGATGGGAATTCAATATCAATACCTGGAAGGTGCCAGCTGGTGCCTGGTGAAACCTTGCCTGCCGGTTGTCAGTGAGCGGAGTTGAGACAGACACGTCGGAGCGATCTAGGATGACAAGGATGTCAGCACCGGGCTGAAGGAACCACAAAACAGGTCAAAATGAGAGTGTAGGGGGCCAGGTAGAGAAGAACCCGCCTGGAATGGCTCCAGGCGAGCTAGGGGACCTGTTGCTCGAGGCGTGTTTATATCCTTCATCTTTTTTCTTCCCGCGATGCTCATATTTCTGTCCAGGCTACCGCGATCGCATCGCGTCTCTCACTGTCATTTTGCGTCCCTGTCCGAGGACCGTTCCCTCTGGCCGTCCTTTCTCTCAGGGGGCCTCGTGCCCCTGCCCGGTTCGGTGCCTTCCAATGGGGACACCACTGCAACCTCACACATGTCCAATTTGCTACCCGCCAGCTCGATCATCGCACGCCTTACGCCGTCCACCAGCAGTCCCTGGTCATACGACTACGCCATCGGGCGGTCTAGCGGTGGGGCGACACAGGTCCGACCAGGTGTCGTGGGTGTGCCAATGGGTGCATCCCAGCAAGCGGAGGTCAACGCGTTGAACCTGCTCGCTTTGCACTCGCCTCGTACACATCGGCATTCACACTCACTCTCCCACCATCCGAAACCAGCATCGACGTCATTGAAACCGAGGGAATGAGCTCATCGTCGACCAAACACGCGCGAGCACGGGCTCACGCCTGGGTTGGTGTATGGTTCTTCGCTCTCTCCCTCTGGTCCGAGACGTGAATATCCTCCGGGTTATGCTTATGCCTCTCACGTACATGGGGGATGGACCCTCCTGTGTTTGTCCGTCCGGTCGAAATCGGGTTCGTCGCGCTCGCGATCTGACACTCGCTCGACTTCTGACAGCCAGAGCGACGACGAGCACGAGTACGGGGAGCATGAGGACGAGGGCGAGGGCGACGTTGGAGAACGATATGGATCTGGGGTCGGGCACTCACTCCGACGGGGTTATCACATGCGGGACGGCCCGTCTATGGGACGTGCGAAGCAGTGGGATGGGAAGGAGATGGAAATGGAGATGGATTAAAGGAGGGTGTGCGCTGCTCAACCAGGTCGCATACTGTGGATTGTTCGTCTCCTCGTCATGCTCTGTGCGTTCTTTTTGCTACTTTTGTTCTGTGGATGCTACCTTTTGTTCTACTCGTGTATTTACTACAAGCGGACTGCATAGCCCTCATTACAGCGGGTTACAAAACGATGCAGAAAACGCACTTCAGAATTTGTGAGGCTATATAAGGACCCTGCATACATCTGAGTGAGGGCATGTACGGGAAAAAAAATGCTCAGTCAATCCATTTGAACCTACCATGCTCTATCGCTTCTCGCCGAACTCCATGTCAACGCACTCATCCTGGCTGGCGAAGCAACCGTGCTATTTTCGGACAATCAGTCCGCTATCATGCTCAGGAAGGATCATCAGTACCATGCACGTACGAAGCACATCGACATACGTTTTCATTTCATTCGCTGGGTAGTTGAAGAAGGGAAGATTAAATTAAATTTCCGCCCTACAGACGACATGATCGCAGACGCACTAACGAAGGCCCTCCTGTCCCTGAAAGTCAAGCACTTTTTTCATCGCATATGTTTTCTTTTGTCTGTGTACCAGTGTATTTCCGGATATTCGGGTTGTCCCAAATATCATGCTCTAGATCGTCTTTTCTACAGTATATAAGCTCTCCTGTTCGTACAGAGACACCTCAGTCCGTTGCATCACGCACACGACTGAGGTGAGCTGATTATCATGCTTTCTATCTATTTAATACTTACTTGTACTATAGTTAATCTTTAGGTGAATACAACAATTAGTAGTAGACCCCCTTTGGGGGATGTAGACTCAAATATTATTTCGAGGGATTTTGTAACGGGCCTTTCGTCGAGCGACGGAGCAACGTTGTCGCATCCTCCATGGTAGATGAGTCTCGTTTACAGACACAGTTACGATTCTGGGTACGAGGAGTAGGCGTGTGCTTCAAAATCAGGCAGTTGAATCCTAGCGGAGTTTGAAACCTAACCTAGCGGTCCGGCTGGGCCGAAATTCGTTTCGGGATCGGGCTGATCGTCGTCGTTGCACACTTAACGTGGTGACAGGGATCACACTACTAAGCACTTGAAGAGAGCACCAAGGAATGCGGTATGTATTTGAGAGTACCAAAACTAAGGATACAGGACGACTATGCTACAGCTTATATACCTATAGGAGTATGCTACATGTGTCTGACATGTGTATCGGCTATTATACTATCACACAGAGATTAAATAAGAAGCTTCTGTGATTGATGAAATGAAATGGAAGTGTGAAATGTGAAGAGGTGAAAGATGACAGGAAAAGAAAGAAAATCCTTTCATTACCCCCTTTTCAAGATTCGACGTCTGCGGCGAATGACTAAATGCAGAATTTCCAGGCCTGGAGGTGACCCTCTCTTAAGCAGGCGAGTTGTTACAAGGGGGCATAGGGGAGGTAGGTCGGCGACAGGCACATGTAGTCCTTTGCTATATGCACTCGGCAAACGCAATGTCTGTAGACACGCTATTCGTTGCTAGCCCTACTATTCGACGGCACAATGGGAACACCACGTGCTGAAATCTCCACTAGTTGCAGCCCAAGATCTGCTATCTGATGCTTTGGATTGATCTATCTAGATAGGGGGAATGATACAAGATGAAGAAGAAGCAATAGAAGAAGAAATAGAATTTCGAAAAGAAATGAATTCAGGGTCTTTGAATAAAGGAGAAGAAGAGGGAATAGAAACTCATAAGCAAATAGGACAAGTACAATCGGGATCTTTTTCCCAAGATATTTTTGGTAATGCAACCACTATTTCATCTTTTTTATGTCGTAGTTGCATTTTTGTTTGAGGACGCAGGGCAACGGGATGCCTTTTATGAAAGTCTTTTACTGCATCCTTAGCGTTAGCTAATTCATTTGCTGACTTTCATTCCCGTTCTTTCCGGGGGAATCCTTTCCAATGTACAAGGTACTCTATTTTCCCTCGACGTTTGTGGGAGTCAACAATGTATTCAATTTCTTGTTCAGGAATACTGCTAACTAAAAGAGGAGGAGGGGGAGTGATCTTTTGTGATGGAAATTCGCCCTTCTGGTATGGCCATAAAAGGCATTCATTAAACACCGGGTGGATTCCTTTCCACGTCTGTTTCAATTTCAGCTTGTAGGCTGATTTGCCGATCTGTTCTATGATCTTAAATAGGCCATATCGTTTATTATCAAGCTTCTTTGATGGACGGTCGGATCTAATATTGGTGGCTTCTACCAACACAAGATCACCAGGTTTGTATTTAGGTTTATCCATGGCCTTTCGGTCGTGGAATTGTTTTATGTCTCTAGTGGCAAATTCTAAAGCTGATTTAGCTTCCACGTGAGATTCTTTAATTTTTGCTGCAAATTCCTCTGCTGATTCATTCACAACCTTCTTTCTCTGGTTCATCCTAATTGTAGGGTTATGTCCGTAATTAAGTACAAACGGACTATAACCAGTGGCAGAGCTTGTCTTCTGATTGTGTGAGAATTCTGCAAGAGGTAACCATTCAGCCCAGTTGTTTTGACGGTGATTGGTGTAGATTTGCAGGTATTGTTCAATTTCTGCATTGAACTGTTTGGCTTGACCATTCGTTTGTGGATGGTAGGCTGTAGACAGGTTTGCTTCAATCTGCAGAAGCGAATATAGATCTTTCATGAAGGACAACACGAACTGTGTCCCTCAGTCTGAGATCACTTTGTTTGGAGTACCATGTAATTTAAAGACGTGATCACGGTAAATAGTGGCAACACCCAAAGCAGTAATATTACTTTGAATGGGGAAGACGTGGATCATCTTGGAAAATCAATCTACGATGGTCAAGATCGCATCTTTTCCATTGGACTCTGGTAATGGTCTGATGATATCAATAGAGATTTCCTCCCATGGGTAGGAGGGGATTGCATTAGGGTTCAGTGACGTGGTTTTTGTTTGCCTTTTGGCTTTTACTTTTTGGCATACGTCACAGCCGAGTATGTACTTGCAGACATCATTATACATTGAGGGCCAGTAATATCTGTCCCTGATAAGATCTCGGGTTCGGCAATACCTGGGATGTCCGGCAAGGGGGTGATTATGATTTTCTTTTAAGATTCGCTCACGTAATGTGGGAACCTTAGGTATGTATATTTTATCCTTAAAATAGATGATGTTATCATCATGAGTCCAGCTTTCATTTTTATCTTCAAAAGCCTTTCGAACAGATCATTCTACTTTACTCTGATTTACTGCTATTTCTTCGGATATGGAAAGAGTAGAGGACGAACATGTCACCGGTGAGGCATCAGTGGGTGGGAGAGGTTCCTCTAATTCAGACGATGAACTTGTCGGTGTAGAGCGCAAAGCAGCCACTTTTACCACCGGGAGAGGTTTGTCTGATCGGAAAAGATCGGGTGTAAGAAGGGTTTGAGCTTTATTGTCGAGCTCTACCCCCTTTTCAAAGTCTGACCTCCTGGACAGAGGATCAGCAGGATTGGTTTTACCACTTCAGTGCATAAGCACAAAGTGATATTCCTGGAGAATTTGCGACCATCACGCTTGACAACGCAAAAGGTCCTGCAGTTTCTTAAAGAATTCAAGGTTTTTATGATCGGTGAGAACCTCGAACTCATGGGCAGCTCCTAATAAGTAATGCCGCCATTCCTTAAGAGCGAATATAATGGCCAACATTTCCAAGTCTGCGGCGTGATAATTGCGCTCTGCGTCATTGAGGGACTTTGAAATATAGGCAATTGGTCGCCAAATGTTATCTTGTTTTTGGGAAAGGACTGTGCTGATCCTGATACCAGATCCGTCAGTCTCAATGCAGAACAGGTCTTCATCGTTTGGCATAGCCAAGGACGGAGCAGAGGTAAGAATAGATTTTAAAGAATTGAAAGTGGCCTGACATTCATCAGTCCATTCCCAATCTTTCTTTTCGGAGGTAAGGGTGTTAAAGGGTCATGTGACTTTTGCGAAGTCTTGCACGAATTGGCAATAAAAATTGAGGAATCCTAAGAAACCTCAGAGTTCTTTTTTTGTTGATGGAACTGGCCAATTGCACACAGCAGCGACTTTGCCGGGATCCATTCAAACTTCCTTGTGTGATACGATCAGCCTGAGATATTCAGTTTCTGCTGCATCGAAATCACATTTCTCGTGTTTAAGGAACAGTTTATGTTCCTGAAGAATTTGTAGCACTTCTTGTACAATATGGTGGTGCTCTTCTAGATTGATCGAGAATATCATTATATCATCTATGTAGACAATTACTTTTCCCTGATCTACTAGGTCTTTGAATATGGCATTCATCATCGTTTGAAATGTCGCCGGGGAATTAGTAAGTCCAAAAAACATTACTAAGGGTTCGAAGAGGCCGCGATTGGTACGAAATGCTGCCTTCCATTCATCACCTTCTTTCATTCGGATATTATTGTATCCCCATCGTATATCTAGCTTAGTAAAATACTTTGCATTTTTAAGCTTGTCGACAAGTTCAGCGATGAGCGGAAGAGGATATCGGTTCTTGACTGTTATAGCATTTAGCTTATGGTAATCTTGAACCAGACGGAGACGACCATCCTTCTTTTTAACAAAGAAGAATGCAGAGGCGAAAGAGGATTTTGAAGGGCAAATCCTTCCAGATTTTAAGTTTTCTTCTAGGAACGCATCAAGTTCCTTCTGCTCTTCTGGTGATAAATTGTAGACTTTGCAATCTACTTTCTGATCTCCAGGGAGCAACTCAATTGCGTGGTCCCAGGGTCGATGAGGGGGAAGTTCATTGAAGCTCTCCTTAGTGAAAATGTCCTCATAATCATGATAGACTTCTGGGACTGCTTCTTTGAATGTTTTCTTTGCTTTGGCAACATTAGCTGCAGTGGTGATATTGGTTGATACATTCCGAAGGTATGTATTGCAGTTTAAGGAAAAGATCTGATCTCCAGATTCGATCTTGGAATCTTCTTCGTCAATGATGGCAAACGGGGTGTGATCCTGTTCGCACTGAAAGGTTATTTGTCCGGCCTTCCAGTTGATCAGGGGATTATGCTTTTTTAACCAATCATGACCTAAAAAGACCGCGTTGGTTCCCAGATCCATTACAGTTAACACAATCTGTTCTTTGTGATCACCGATGTCTAATCCAACGATGATATATTCGGTAATTTTGCCTCCAGCATTTTAAGTGCCATCAGCATTGTAGACAGGAATGGGGCAAGGTAAATTGTATGTCTCTACCCCCTTTTCTGTGACAAAGGATTTATCTACTGATGAACCAGTACATCCTGAGTCTACTAAGGCTTTTACTGATAGTATTCGGCTATCAGCGAGAGTGAGCTTTACATCTAGCTCAAGGGAATTATCGGATCTATCTGATCGTCATACTTGATGAGGTTTTTGTTGAAGTTCATACAAAGTCCAGTACACATCTTCTTCAGTCATTGATTGAATATCCTTGACTAATTGTTGAGTTACCTCAGATTGTCTTTGATTGTGTACGAACAATCGAACGTGATAAATAGTATTTTTGTCATTGGATTGAATCCTAGCCCGAATCCATCGAATGGACCAAGGATCGACGGTGTTCATCCATGATGATCTGTTTTCTTTTGCGGGAGGGCACAGCACCTCAGTCAAAGACTCACTGCACTTTAGAATTCGGATACTTTTCTTCTGCAATGAATGTGCCACCATATTTTGTGGTAGGAGTGGTTTGCTTGGAAGAGGGGACGGACACAATAAACGTGCCATCTGCTGGCGCACTGCAGCCTCACTAGATGGGAGTGGTTTGTCCTCCTTGGGAATAGATGGTGCGAGGAGATCGTCTATTTCTTCCTCGGATAAGAACGTGTACATCCTTCGGATGTTGGCCCTTTTATCTGTGGGTATATGTGTCGATCTTACTTCAACAATCTCAGGGAATAGGGATGTAGTATTGGAACTTTCAGGTAGTTCCTCAACCTCTTCGAATTCCAGCTCACTGTTACAGCAACCCGGACTTGGGGGAATTTCCTTGATTTTTGAGTCTGACTCAGGTTCCATTTCTTCCGTTTCACACATAGGTTCAATTGGTAAAACAGAAAATTTATTTGTAGTATTAAATACATTGTTACTATGTTTGTCCTTAGAACCTTTTCTGACCGGCGTATGACTCTTTACGCGGTCGGCTGGCCAAAACCCAGTTTCTTTAATTGTGTGGCGAGATCTTTGCCATCCTTGTATTCAATTTGGTTGCCAGATACTTCTATCCAGTGAACCCATCGTGGTCGTGGGGGGTGTGCAGCACAAGGCCACACACCGGAGCATCAGGTGCACTTACCCTCAGCTCGTGCCTTGCCAATGTCCATAGGGACTCCTTGGCCTGAGAATGTTCCTACTGCGTTGGGGTGAACTGCAGCGGCAGGTTTTGCTTGTGTGGAAGTCGAAGCAACCACCGGTCTTTGATAATTCTTTTGGGGCGTGAACTCCAACGAACCCTTTCAGGCCACAATCTCTCTTAATGTAACCTTGGCCGAAACCAAGGCGGTGTTCCACTCGATGATATCAAAGGAATCAAGCATTTGGGGTTGCCCCTGTTCAACGAATTCTACAACAGAGTTATTTACTCCATTGTGTGTGATATTTACGAGCAAACACCCATTAGTTGAGATATCCATCTTGGCCTCAAGCACGAGATAAAACATCCTGGTGAAGAAGTCTTCCACCGAGGATTTTCCTTGTTTGAGCCCCATGAGCTCTTTTTCAGCATTTCTTTGCAGTGCCGCTGGGCGGAACTGCGCAATGATTTTCTCTTCAAATTTGCTGAAGCGCTCTGCGCCCAGCTTTCCTTGTGCCACATATAGGTCAGCAAACCTTCCTGCAGCGTTATCGCCCCTCATATACGAGAGAACGATCATGATTTTTTGTTGATCCAAGGGTTCTTCCTCGAATCCAGCAAGATACAATGTGACTGATCGCCACCACTGTACAAATTTGGCTTGGTCACCACTGAACATTTCAGGTTTGGCAGCAAGTGACTTGCCGAGTCTTGTTTTACGTCCCTGGGACAGCGGAGTTGGGAGGGGTCTGGGTGAAAGGCCCAACATTGGAGATATGGCGCGACACACCGTTATAGAAGTTGATGGTACACGAGGTACTGGAGGTTGAGTGCAGGGAGGCACGAAAGGTGCTGGTGGAGAACCCTTGTAATAAGGGTCGGATAAGATACGGTTGAAGTAGATGGCATACTGTGCCATCCACTCAG
>JBBPJT010000278.1:0-33165 GCA_038088895.1 Xerocomus potaroensis | reverse complement strand
CATCCGGCATCGACGAGCCAATCCACGGCGCCGCGCCAGACATTGCTGGGAAGGGAATTGCAAATCCTGTCGGGACAATCCTCAGCGCCGCGTTGCTTCTGCGGTACTCTTTTGGCCTTGAAAAAGAGGCCCAGACTATTGAAGCCGCAGTTCGCAAGGTTCTCGATGAGGAAAGCATCGGTGGTTATGGTGTTAGAACAGCTGACCTGGGTGGCGATGTTGGCACCCAGGGACTTGGTGACAAAGTAATTGAAGCATTGAAAGAGTTAATCTGAGTGCTTTGAGTAGAAGGTTATCTCGAGCACACGCACATGTCTTTCCCCGTGTTATCGGTAAGAATATCCGATCTAGAGGTGTAGTAATGTGAATCAAATTGCACTGTTACATACATGCCTAGTATCTCCGGGTCAATTTGCTCACCATCGAATGCAGCACAAGTCCATTATCTCAGTAAAGTAGTATTTCTCGTTTTCATGCAAGGGCAACAGGATGCGTATCAATGTGCTGGATGGATGCAGTGATTGTTGTGAAACCTAATCACAACTGGTTGTCTATGCCCGGACACGGCTCACGCTTGAAGATATGCACCCGAGCTACAATTGAATGATGTTCAATGTGCTTTCATCGCGTTCAATGGAACAAAGTTCACTTGCTACAACAAGGGGAGGGAAAAAAATCCAGCATATAACAAGTGCATGCTCACTACACTGTAGAAGATATCCGCAAGTCACCAAAAATGCCATGATCTAGAACATATTCGCCAGTTTACTCGCAGCAACCCTTGCGTCCAGTCGTGGCCGCGAAGGTTGCAAGCGCATCGACTGGGTCATGTTTGCCGGTGCCAAACGCGCTAGAGGATCAAGGGCCCGCTGCTGTGTGCCCGTCGATACTGCCGATGAAGCAGAGAGGGGATCTGAGCCAGCCAGAGGATGGCTAGACGAAGTAGTTGCAGGTACGGATGCCTGCGTTGCACCGTCAAGTGGGCCCTGATGATGTGACGAAGAAGACGGAGGGCTAATAACCGTAGGTCCAATAGGTGAATGTGTAGGTTTCACAAACATGGATTGAGTTCCATCGCCGAAACGCCCCGGTGCGGAGTTTGGTGGGGACGGCGGAGTGCGTGGAGTAGATGGACCGGTATTTGATGATTGTGGGACGGCACTATGGGGACGGGACAAAGTTTGGGCTGGGGGTGGCGTGCCGGAGGGCAAATCACTCGCTGACCGCGGAACGGGAGGTGCAGTGACTGTATCTCTAAAGGTTGGTTGAACATCATCCTCCAAAGGCAGGATGATGGAAGGTTTGGGATAACTACTGGACTTTGGTGGAGCAGCTTTCTGGTTGGAGGCGCTGACGTCCCCTCTGAGGGTCTCGAGTTCCCTGAGTAGCTGCTTTTCATATTGAATGGACGACCGGGCATGCTCAATCAAGGCAGCAGTTATGTCGTCTGTTACTGTCTTTGTATGTGTTTCCAAAGCGCGATGAAGGTTTTGAGAGATGCCATCGGCGCGCCGTGCCAACACTTGTTCGTATTTATTGGCCTATAAAACCGCCTTGGTAAGATATATTGGTCAGACAGTTTGAATACTACCTCTTCCAGCTCTTCTAGCGTTTCGTCCACACGTTCGGGCTTAATACTAGCGCTAGCCTTCAATCTCTCTATTGTCCTCCTCTTGGATATTGTTGCTTTGACAGCGGCTTGGTACTCCTCTAAAACACCCGCTCGCTGAAGTAATGCCTCCTTGGCAGAACGTGCATTCATGCCTTGGTAGCCAAACGTATCTCCAATTATGACACATTCACTTATGGACTGTGCTTGGTCGAGGTCAGCGAGAGTATGCCATGCCCTTCCCAATTTACGAAGTGCGTTTCCCAGTGAGGGGTGCGCTTCTGAAGATGCGACGTTGATAAGCTTGTTTCCCATTTCAGAATGTGCAGTGGACAATGCTGCCATGATACTCAGCATTCGGGTTAGATATGAATGGAAGCAATGGGTGTCCTTACCTCTCCTGGCTATGGAAAGCTTGTCGATGCCTTTTGCAGCTTCGAAGAATTGTGTTTCAAGTTTAGTAAGCTCGAACCTGGCACGTTGAAGCCCTTCGTCTTCGTCGGGCACACCGCGACGGATCAGGGCAAACCCAGAGCCTGTTTTCCGCTTCGGACGAGGCATTGGCTGATAGCCAAAATCGCTTTCGATGAACGATCGCAAGTCTTCATCATGCATGACGATCGGATCCTCGCAAATCCGTGTCAACCATCTTTGTAGCATGATTCGTATTAAGCGATCATCCTCTTCGTCTGTAGGCGCCGAAGTCTGAGCAAGCGGAAGGGCGGGGATAATAGTGTGAGGACAATTATTAAGCAAGGCGTCGTAAAATTGTTGATACTCGGCGAATGAGCGAGAAACATTGCGATATGTTGTCCCAGTAAAATTAGAAAGATTAGTCTAGGTGTATGAAGCAAATAGGATACGTTGCAGAAGGTGTCTCTCGCTTGATGGACAAACAACACACCTGGGCATCGAATTTGAGGAGAATGTCTCTTCTGTTGCGATCCAATCCGGTTATCCGCACACGAAGATAAGGCTCGCTCTTTTCATATTTTACACCGTTTGACCCGACATTGGTTTGAGGAGAGATGAGACCAGGTTCAGGTGCACCGTAGATCCTGGGCTCTTTTCCGAACAGACCGTCCGACTCTACCCTGTGCGAGGTGACCGAGGCACGACGAAGATTGGGTATTGGGGAGTTTGGTTCGTGTGGTGTAGTCGGCCAAGGGGGAGGCGAGTCGCTGTCGCCATTGGCAAAGATGGCGCTTGTCGAAGCCAATGGATCGACCATGTTCTATTTCGTGTTTAAAGACAGTCGTTTCTCCGTCTATTCTACCTCTAGTAATAATTAATTATATAAGCAAGTCACTAGCTATTGCTATTCCATCGCGCCATTGACCATGCTCAATGGTAACAAGTGTCCCATCCGCAAGACTTTTGTCCGGAGATACTTGTTCAGGTCCGCACCACCAGTCATGGTGGAACCTGCACCGCGACTCTCAGGTAGCAAGTCTGCCATCGACTCGGACTGACACTTCCATGATTTCGGTACCATGGACACGCGCTCTACCACTTTCAGCCCTTCGTTTTCGAGGGCCATGACTTTGTCTGGATTGTTGGTCAACAGGCGGATACCCTCGCCTTGCTCTGACCCCAGCCCGAGATCTCTCAAAATAGCCGCTGCAACATCATAACCACGTTCATCCGCCTTATGTCCTAGCAAGAGATTGGCAGTCACTGTGTCGTGACCAATGTCTTGGAGGTTGTAGGCGCGAATCTTCGATAGCAGGCCGATGCCACGACCTTCCTGGCGGAGATAGATTATAACACCCCGACCAGGTACGGTTGTGGAGGAAGTCTGGATAGGCTGGGAGATGAGGCGAATTGCCTCGTCAAGTTGCTCTCCACAATCACAGCGCATGCTTCCAATAGTCTCGCCTGTGAAGCATTCAGAATGAATGCGAATGAGTGGGTAAGGTGCCTCTTCAGAGGGATGAAGATGGTCTACAGGGTGAGAAGGGATTTTGGATTCGGGAGAGAGTCTGCCGACATAGGCACCTCTTAGGATGCGATCCTCGATACTTTCGTTGTCGCTCCATATAGCATCGAGAGAGTGACTGCGTATGGATGGTAGAGTGGAGTGGCTATCTAAGGAAAGTTGCGCAGGGTCGACAACAATTGCGAGATGTTCTTTGTCGTCGTGGTTATTGTGATAGAGATGGAGGAAGACGGTGCCGTGGGATGTAGGTATGCGGGTGCGAGCCATGCATTGAACATGCAGTCCTGATTTGGGAGTGGACCTGTCACGTGACAGTGAATTGGCTGGCGATAAGCACACAGGCTGCGGAAGATTCTCTTTCTCCTGCACGCGCAACCCTCTCGGAATGATGTGGAGACCTTTTCCGTGCTCACGAGGATGTTGGGCCCGTTCACTTTGGAAGCTTATGGCATGGCTTGAGTGATTCCGGGTTGTATAAGAGCCTGATGCGGAGACAGCCGCGAAGACCAGGGCGTCGAGAGCCTCTTCTCTCTTAGAAATGGAGTGTTTTGGCGGACGAGGACGAGAAACAGTGTCGGTCATGGCAGCATAACCTGGAGTGAAGTGGGAGGCGGTCAATGGGAATTCCGCAAGAGCCATCAGAAAAGGTTTGATGTGATGTGAAACTCCATTCTTATGAATATTTATCTGCGATATCCTTGCATTAGTCAGTCATTACTTACTTATGTAATTATTCGCTCATTTCCCGTGAGCTCACGGTTAATTACTTACAGGCGGAATATTGAATCACCGGTGAGTCGGGCTGGTTGGCCTTGCAAATTCCTCGTGTTCGGCGTCGCTCTCGTTTTGAGCTCATCGTTTTCGTGTCTAATTCAGAAGCAGAGCCTGTAAGCTCCTCCGGAATTGCCGTCCAAATAATATATGAGTATACATCCACAATACATCCGCATTCCGCAATTCGTGCCTCCATGACCAACGACCACTCAGAGTCTTGTAACATTAACATCCAGACTTCACAACATCCACAAGAATCTCCTCTGTTATCCAACGAGTAGGTGATAATCACCCTCAATCACTTCGTGGTTGACCTTGCGTGCCGTAGGAGTCGTACTGGGCCGCACCATCCACAACCCAATCCTCCGGGTTCGCCTCTTGACCACACTATTAACTCGCGTGCAGAGGAGTCCTTGATTCCTTCAGGAACCAATGCAGCTTCCCTGCGTCATATCCGCACACTTGAAACCTGCAATGGGAAGTTATACCAAGATAACTGCAGGCTGGTTCACACAATCAACATGCTTAACGATCGCCTAACATTCTTTGGTGCACCACAAAACATGCAACTGCTCCACTTTTCAGCCATGCAAGAAAAACTACGTGCGAGTGATGAAAATCTAGTGTTGATCAATCGAAAGCACCAAAAGTTACTGAAATGTGTTTCTGAAGGCTCCGCACATCATCATCTCTACGCAGAACTGCGAGCCATTCAGGATGCATACGCATCACTCAACAGGGAGTACCACGTCTTGAGAGAGAAATATGCGAAGTTAAAAGCTGTTGGCAATACGACTAGCATTGCTCAGCAACAGCCACAAGGTACGGGCGCATGCTTTCTTTGAGTGTGACACCCAACGGTAATCGTCTAGTTCCCGCCCTGTCGTTAGCACCGGTCGTCGCCCCAGCTGTGCGTTTGGAGTTTTTATCATTACTCCCGTTAACTGCCAGCTCACGAAGACTGCCTAGCCCCATGCCCACGATCAGAGCCTGAATAATTCTGCATTGTCCACGTCCGTGGTGGCCCCAGGCTCCCTTCGACCCCTCCCGGATCAGAGAGGGAACTATCGGCGTCACAGTTCTGAAAGTGTTACGACTCAGGTTTGCGCTGCATTACCTGAGGTCTACAGACTCCCAAATTATCTTTTAGGCGTTGTTTCGTTCAGGTCCCACTTCCCCCCACACTTCTCTCGTAAATATACCTCGGCCTAGTGATCAGATCTCTCCGACCAGCCTCCCTGGGTCGCTTCCCCCCCTGCCTTGTGCGCAGACGCTCGCGGCCCATGATCCACGAACCTCACCTGGGTTGCCCTTTACGACTTCACCCTGGCATATCTTGGAGGAAGATTCTCTAGGCCAACCCCGAGTAATTACATCCCCTACCCAGGGTTCGAAGCAGATCGTGGATGTGGTCAGCAATGAACCTGCTGAATGTAATGAACAAAACTCGAATCTTATATCACTGGAATCCAGTTCACCCTCATTGAAACGATCGATCTCTGACCTACAGACGTCTGGGAGTCCAGGAGGGGAATGTAAGAAGCCTCGGACTAAGGGGGACAGTGTTCAATCAACAACGATTAGTGTCAACCATTCCACGAATAAGTCAATATTTTCGCCAGCTTCCGCCGCTCCTGATGATAATCACAACTCATCGGAGTCGTGCTTGGACCTTCGATCATATGAAGACCGTGTAAATCTTATTTTTGAAAAGGACGCTGATGTCGAGAATGGTGTCTTTTGTGGTCTATGCTTGTTCGCTACTTTCATTCTCACTTATGAAGAAAGCATCTAACTTTTTTCATCCACTAGTGATCGATATGAAGCAAAAATGATCCCGGAGCCACCCGATGTGTTGGTTCAACCGGACCTTGATTCTCTCGTAATGCACTGTAGAACAACGCATCCTGCCGTCTGGGACGACCCCCGCTGCAAGGTTTAAATCGATGCAGCCTCTTATGAGGACCTATGGTTCGGTTACACTTCATTGTAATTATACATACATAGACACGTATTGTTGTAATTCGACGAAACAGTAAGTGAGACGGTTGAATCACTTGATTGTGAGTCTGGCGCTGGTAATCATCATCCTTACCCTTAACCCATTGTTGATCCGTGTGATGAGAAAATGCATGTGACCCGATTTTTTTACTCGCTTCTCAATCGTTAAAATGTGCGTTGCAGATGCAAATAATCTCTCACTTTTCCATCCGCCGTTGTGCTTTTCACTATATTTCTTCAGATCACGTGTAGTGGCCTCATGTGCCTTCGGGCATCGGGTACACGTCGGAATGTAGAAATTGTACTAGATACCTTTGCCGGAATCCAAGAACTATTTACATGACTGCATCAGGAATTTTACATGTTACTGATTTCAACTAATCCTGGCTAATTTCAACTACACTCTTTCAGAGACCTCCGGCCCACAACAGATTAAAAATTACACCATGGCCTCAGTGAATAATATGTAGTATAGCGTTTTAACTGTCTATGTTCCCTAGAAGACATGCCCCGTTGGATTGAGAATTTGGCCGCCAGAGTAGCCAGAACGAGGGAATGGGCAATGAGAGATTGACAGCATCTTATTAGCAAATGACTTAATCCATCTCAGGTCTGATATGACTATGACTATCATGTCAACTGCCAGCACCCGGGTCGCAACATGGGCGAACATGAGGACATCAATCTTACTGCTCGTCATTTCTGTTGGGATCTCACTCTTTACCGCAGCATATGAAAAGGCCGTCAACCCTCTTTTCGGTGGCTTCGCAACCACCAAGCACATAAACTATATCGTATATGGGAGTACAACATTGGGAATCATTCTCCCCAAGTTACCCCGCTCTCTACTCCTACCGGCTCTGGCGACGCTTATCCAGGTTGCCTCACACACTTCCTATTGGGTCAGTGTCTTTGCTGCGAGAAGTGGAGACCCGATACTCGGGGCGCTCGTGGCTCATGCAACAGTCCTCGCCCCAGTAATCTATCTCGCAGCATCATTAGCAACCAGCATTAACGTAGGTCCCTAGTTGTGTTAAAAATGACTTCAAACAATGTCTTTTGTGCATCCAGTTTATGCTTGCCACGTTAGCTTTGGCAGCAAACGCACTCCAGTTGCGTGCCTTAATTTCATTAGTTGGGCAGTACCTCTCTTCGGAGTTCCACAGGGACATTTTGGTAAGTGACCTCCGACTCACCTCTGTGGAACTGAGAGATCAACCGTCGTTGGTGGTAGTTCATCATATTGGGAGGTTTAATGTCACTTGTTTGGATAATAGAAATCCCCAACACTTTCCACCCATCTCGCAGAGCGTTTGTAATGAATACAACGAGAAAACTCTGGACTATTTTAATTCCTGGCGTTTTCTGTCTCTTTCCGACCCTGCGCTCGCCAACACTTTCGGGTCATGGCATATTTCCATACCAAAGCCAAAATTATCCGCTTCGTATCCTCTCCTCGGAATACTCCACGACAGGAGTTGTTGTAGTCGGAGAGGTATCGTTCCCGGGGGAGGGTATGGTAGATCCAACCACCTCGCATTCTATTCGCTACCTTCGCGCGTCACACTCGCTTTTAGGGGGTGTCTGGATTGGATCAAATAACATCGTTTCCCTCGATGACGCTCCCCCTAGGACAGATCAGGCTGGAACGCCACTTGGTGATTCCATTTATTTAACATTTGTTTTGCAGGAGGCAGTTCGATTGGTAAACAATTACTCGCGAAGCGATATTGCCAAGTCAGATAATGCACTTGTGATGTAAGTGACACGGATCACCACGCCGTCCTCACACCTGATTCATTGCTACGAGTTTAGAGGACTTGGTGCTGGTATTTCAGCTGATGCGTTGGTTCGACACGGAATCTCCACTACGATTGTGGAGGTCGATCCTGCCGTGTACGACGCAGCAAAAAAGTACTTTGGCCTTGAATCTCCGGGAAATGACCATGTTTTCTTGGAGGACGCCCGCAATTGGGTGCACAAGAGAAGCCTTGTCATGCGATCCGGTGTTGAGAAGACTTCTCCCGCTTTCGATATCGTCATCCATGACTGTTTTTCTGGAGGAGGGGTACCACAACATTTATTCTCTATCGAATTCTGGAATGACTTAAAGTCAATCATGAGTCCAAATGGGGTGGTCGCTGTGGTGAGACAGGATTTAAAATACCCTGTATCTCTCGTCTGAATGGGCTGCTCGATTAGAACTTTGCGGGCAGGTTTGGGTCGCATCCGACTCGAGCCGTAGTCACCACGCTACTGAGAGTACTGAGGCGATGTCGTGCCTTCCATGATTTGCCGACGCCAGTCTTGGATGACCAACTCTATTCAGAATTTCTCAACATGGTGGGTCACGATCTCGTCCCGTTTATTAATGCTTACGATTTTGGCAGGTTTTTATTTGTTCGTTGTCTTCTTCCCCCCTCACATTCCGTTCACCCATAGAGGCGGACTACCTCCATTCTTATCTCCGCCGGCATCTTCTTTCCAGGTTAGACCAGAGGGAGATTCCAATGTCTCGGCTTATGGGGCGTAATGAGTGGTCCCAGGATACCGAGGAAACTTTTGTGTTGACGGATGCGAATAATGCATTGAATGTGTGGCAGAGCGAGGAGGCTCTAGAGCACTGGAGGAGTAGGTTCTATTCTTGCACTGTTTTGGCGCCAACTCATTTGAGCAGTTATGAGGAAGACGCTTCCGGACGTTGTCTGGGAGACTTATTGACTCTTCAGTGTTGTTTTGAGGGCAGCCGTATTTCCTGTAACCCGCAATAGCCAGGGTGAAGAATGTAGTTGAAGACGGGATAGTCTTGCCGCCACAACTAATTCATTTTCCAGAGTTACAGGTAGGACTGTCGTGAGTATAATGGTTCATTGCGTGTGTGATGACAGAGTTGTCGTATCCGCCAGCTCTCCAGAGCGAAGTGCCATCACCTTTGCAGATACCATTCTCTGAGCGAGAGACTCGTAAAGCGACACATCACAATTCGGATATTGTCGTTGTCATGATTCCAACTAATGATGGGTTTGTTTGAAGTGGACCAATCGCTTGCCTCAGACTGGGCCTGGATTTTCTTTTCTATTAAATGAGCGCTGAGCTTTACTTGCAGTTTCGTTCTATCCCCAAACTCAAGTCATTGGCAATGCTTACGAGTGATGTTCAAGGGACCTCCAAAATAACACTTACTACAGGAACATTTTCCTGGTCACCGTGATATATAGATCATAATGGTCGCCTACGATACAAAGACGCTAACGCCCAATGTTCTGCCAATCACCTTAACCCTCTTGTGTTGCCATAGCACGCTTCGTGTCCCTTCCGCCGATGCCCACGCGGAAACTTGAAGAGTTCCAGATCTGTCCACTCTTCCGGAGTCGTTCCCTGGATGGACGGCGGAGGAATCACTGTTACTGCGGGTATCAAATTGAGCGTCCGCGCCAGTGATCCGCGCATCCCACCGTTATTGACTTTCAGATGGATGTCGACAAAATGATTAGTATGCTGAGCGTGCTGGGTAGGTTTATTTTTCAACGTTATATTGCTTGTTGCTCGACTTGCCCTATCCTCCTTTCAGCGACCTAGACTAGGTCATAGATGAATCACTATAAGCCTTTCAAGGTTCAACTTGACCTACTGGTCTCGCAGAGCGTTAGGCACAAGGACTCACGCACGGTTCCCCATATTTGTTGGATCATGGGGCTTATAAAATTCCTTGCGTTGATTGATAGATGCTGTGAGGCAGAATACCTCCAAGCCCGACAACTCGAAAAAGCAACTGAAAATTGAGACAATGAGTTGCAGTCTAGAGATTGAAATGTGCATATCGTAAAGTGGATACATCATGCGACAAAATTCAATAAGTAACTCGTGAAGTGCACCCATAACAAAACGGAGCGATGATGAGCCAATGAAGTCCAATAATGAGAATGCAACCAGGCGTTGGCAAGGTGTCATTCCTTGCTTCTGAACAAACCGAGCGTGTGCTGTCCTCCACACGCAACTGTGGAGGCCAGGAACTTTCCTTCTCTACGAACAACTGGGGTGGGTGTCTTGGCATCCTTCTCTTTGACGCCAAGCTCTCCTTGCGTTTCTGCTCCCCAAGCATACATGAGACCATCTCTCGATATCGCCATGTTATTATGCGTTCCCACAGAAATGTGGGTAATAGGATCCTCGGGGTTATCGAAGGGGACTAACAGAGGCTCAACCACAAAGTCTTTATTAGAGCGCGACTTTTCATCGTCGTCCTTGAGACCAAGCTGACCGCTGTCGCATCGGCCACAAGCATACACCCTTCCGGCTGCGGTCAAGAACAAGGTATGCTGATCTCCTCCAGCGATCTGGATGACAACGTCTCCTTTGAGGGACTCCTTGGAGAGGGATTCGATTCTCTTCGGGGACTGAATCTCATCTGAGACATCAACTCCAGTTTGGCCCATCGAGTTGAGGCCCCATCCCCACACGTCTCCAGATTCGTCGACAGCAAATGAACAGTAATTGCCTGCGCCGACGACAACCGCCCGATTGGACCTGGTACCAAGGGCAATTTTCTCAGGGACGGTCCCATGGATTTTGCGACGATCAATAATTTTACGACCAAGCTGCCCACGTTCACCTGCGCCCCAAGTATAGACATTACCGTGGGTCGTCAATACGAGCAAGTGGTTATTCCCTGCCACAACGGATACGGCCTTCTCAAAATCGCCAGGCCTGTGAGCCAGGTGGAGAATAGGTACGGGTAAGAACTCGTATCTGGTATCGCTGGAGAACCCGAGGGAACCCTCGTCGGCCTGAAACCTGTAAAAAATCTCCGATCGAGGGAGAGAAAGGAAAGAACTTACACGAAAAGAACCCCAAACACGAAGCTCACCGTCAGAGCTGATGGCGGCGGATACACTGTCCCCTGCTGCAATGCACACAGCACGGAAGTTCTCATCCACCAAGGACTGTAGCGGATAAGGGTAAGATGTGATGGTGTCGATATCGATGAAGGAGCCCGGATTGTCAAGGTCCGGGACATCTTTCGTGACACGGCCGAGCGCGGCATCGTCGTTTACTCCACATGACCAGACCTTGCAAGGTAAATGAATACACAACTACGGTGCGAGCGAGAAATGACGTACTGTGCCCTTTTCATCAATGAAAAGAGTATGCATCCCTCCGGCTGCGACTGCCTCAAGGCCAGCACCTTCTGATCCAAACACGCCCTCTTTGATTTTTTCGTCTACCCACGTATTCCGCTTGGGAAAGGAGAATTCGCCCAAAAAGTCGGGACCCATTCCAAACTGACCAAAATTACCGGCGCCCCATACGAATAGCTGATTGGGAGGCCTCGGGTGAGTCGGAATGGTTGGAAGGGGGTTAAAATAGGGCTTCATTTGCTGATGCTCTTCGGGCACGATTGATAGGCCATTCTGGGTTGGTTTTCTACCTAGTTTCCTACCAGACAAGGTTTTTTTCAACGCGGTTGATTTTCCATCCTCAGTGTCAGACTGTGTACCTCTTGAGCGAGCACGTTTCCGAGGAGGCGACTCACGGACGGGTGAGGACACGCGCTTAGAAGATCGGCTGGTTGTGCTGGCGAGGGGTTTTGTGGGTTTGGCTGGTATGTGTTTGGTGGCGCCATTAGTGATTGGAATAGGAGCAGCTCTGGCTGAAACTGTGCCAGTTGGACCGACAGAAGTTGCCCGGGCGGAACGTCGGAGGGGCTGGTTGGACATGACGGAGCACCAGAAAGATTCTGACAGAAACAGGCGACACCACAAGCGAGCATTTTCGGCATCACGTGACTATATCGCGCCTGTGGCGCGCACAGCCACACAGACCCATGATCCGACACCAGTACCATTTACATTTACAACATTTACAACCAGCCACTGCTCGGGTTCCGAGAGAAAGGTAGGCGAGGCGTGGTGTCTTAAAATGAAGAAATCCACAGCTTACTCCAATTAGATTCACTGTTTACAATCCAGCAACAGGCCATGGACTCTGCTCGTTCGTCTGACTTGTTCTTCTGCATCTCCTTGTTCATGCAGAAACAGCGTGGACGCCGCTACCGATAAAGATGTGGACCTATCTGTGTGTCGTGCCCACGACACATATAAATCTGGCGTATGGTCCAAAGCACCGATCCTCACCCGCGCTGCCGTTCTCTCGCGCCTCGCTCAACTACTTGAGGAACACACCCCGACTATGGCAAGCATAGAGACGCTACAGACCGGAAGGGCTATTCGCGAAATGACTGCTCAAATCGGCCGCTTGCCAGAATGGCTGTCTGTCAATTCTTTTATAAGACAGTCGGCCATGACTGAACTACACGATGCAGACGCTATTATTCTGCTCTATTGAGAACACACCAAGGATTCGTGGCACCCACACAAGGAAAGTTGCTCAATTTCGTGCACCGTGTTCCGCTCGGTGTTGTCGCTCAAATCACCGTGAGTTCTCAACTATCCCACCTGCTTCCGAATGCTCAGCGGAGTGGAATGGAACTAGCCTTTTAACCATCCCTTGTTCATTGCTGTAAAGAAGATTGCCCCGGCATTAGCTGCTGGTAACAGTGTCATTGTCAAACCGTCCGAGGTAATGTTCCCACTGTTTAAGCTCGGCCATGAGTAACAGTTATATATTAGCTTGCACCAATATCGCTGCTCGAATTCTCTAAATTGACACAAGAAGCAGGAGGTTGGTGACAAAAACAGATTGACTCCATGCGTCGGCCGACTACTGCATAGTTCCCGATAACGTGTTCACCGTTCTTCCTGGTTTTGGACACACCACAGGGAAGCGACTCGCCTCTCATCCACTCGTCCGAAAAGTCGACATAACAGTAAGCAGTCGGGTGAAGTGTTCTTGTTACAGAACGGAGACTTTCCTTTAAAGGCTGGAACTCAAACTGGGCGTGCACTCGGCGCTGTTGTTGGTGCCAACCTGGCTGCGTTCACTGCCGAGCTCGGTGGCAAAGTGAGTTTTCCGACGACTGATAGTATCCTAGTTCACCCCGTGGCTAGGCACCAGTCCTCGTGTTCGACGATGCGGACCTCCCCTCGGCAGTGAATGGCGTCGCTTTTGCATCATTCATCGCCTCTGGGCAGACATGTGTCTCAGGAACCCGCATAATTGTTCAAGAAAAGATTTATGATGACTTTATGCAAGCATTTCTTGATAAAGTCGAAAGAATACGATGGCGTATGGGAAATCGTACGTTTGAAAACTTGGTTTACCCGTCGAACATTCACATATACTAGCGATTCCCAGCTTCAAATCCAGAATCCTCAATGGGATCCATCATTTCCCGCAAACAACTCGAGAAGATAGAACGGATGATCGAAAGCCGCCAGAGCGGGAAAATCGTCGCTGGCGGAGAACGAATGACCGGAAAGTCGGCACTAGATAATTTCGACTTCTCTGCGGGAAGCTTCTATCCACCAACGGTCATCACAAACGTGGACACGAATGATGAAATCTGGAAAGAAGAAATATTTGGGCCCGTGGTCGTCGTCAAGAAATTCCGTGTAAGCACCAGTGCTACGTTTGTAGGTGGCTGACAGTGATCCTCTGTAGGAAGAGGAGGAAGGCGTAGCGCTCGCCAACGCATGCAAGTACGGTTTAGGTGCAGGCATATGGAGTTCTGACTTGTCAAGGGCGCACCGCGTCGCCGACGCAATTGAGGCAGGTCTTGTATGGGTGAATACACATCACCGTAATGATCCCAGTTCTCCTTGGTACGTGCCCGTGAAGAAGCGAGTCTGCCCTGAGACAAACAACTACATGTTGCAGGGGGGGCATGAAAGATAGCGGGATCGGTCGGGAAAATGGATATGAAGCATTCGACGCCTGTAAGTTTATGTACGATTAAAACTCGAGCAGGGCTAACAAGACTCATAGATACACAGAGCAAATCCATCATCCTCAACACCGCGACCGGGGCGGAATCCCGTACTGCTGATGACTGGTTTGCGGATGGCAGCGGTATGAAGCGATACGGCTAGCTTTCGGCAATACATAATGCTACTACCTGAATATGGTGACACATACTAGTACTACGCGTACGATTTCTTATCCCGTCGACTTGATTGCTTCCTTGTGGCTAGGCTGTTAAAAAGGGACATGTATGAGCAAAATGTTGCGGCACCACTGAACTTGGAGACGTGCCTCATCGAGTTCGATTGGTGGCTCGTCCACAAAGTCCGGTTTGTCCTTGTTGAGTTCTGCAAGATATGATGTTCCTTCCTCTTCCTCCTCGAATTGCAGTGCGTCAAGCTCTGAGAGGGAACTCTTAGACGACGGGGGACGTGACACAGGGAAGGAACTCGCCAGCTTCCAGATCTGCCTCGTCAAGCTCGTCGGGTACCGCATAAGATCTGCCTAGAGACTCCTGTATCTCGTTGGCCTGCTCCAGCAACTCCTCCATGTCATAATGCATGTTCTATCGCTCATTGAATTTGTACACCGAACGGCGATGTACCATGCACGACACACCTCTATCTTGTCAATATCGATTTTCCCATACTGCTTCTTCATTTCCTTGTTCGCAAGCTTCATCGCCTCCACGGTCGCCATTGTGTTCCTCAAGTTCTCCGTGGCAATCGCGGCGGACTCCATGTTAAAGGTCTGTTGAGCCAGCTGAGTGAGCTGGCCTTCGTACATCTTCTTCTGGCGAAGGACGCGAAGGGCACGTTGTTCGATCGCTCTCTAGTGACCAGCAACGGCACGGACGTGAGTATAGTATAGAGAACGCAAGTCGATGGTGACCAGTCTTCACCTTTCCGGGCCCGTTACGGAGTTTGGCCATCTGCTCCTTGTATCGCATCAGTTCACCATCGAGTTTCTTGATGTTGACCTCGATCGAGGCTATTCGTGTGTCTGTCTGGGTTGTGTCGGCGGGGCTGCCCGGTGGGATTGGGTGTAACTTACGGAATTGATTGCATCTTGGAGTGTTGGTTTGGGTTTCTTAGCGGCTGACGTGCCAAATATTCGGTTCATGGTATAGGAAGAGAAGAGATCTGATCTCTGAGTGAGAATGGCTACAGCTGCCCGCTCTTGTCCGAGTCCACCACTAGATTTAGTCATGGCCGCCGATACAGTTCTATACTCGTGCAACAATGGAAACCGAAACTATACTGCTCTAGCACCCAAACGCTACTCTAATGCGACATGTCTCAGGCGAGAAATCCCCTGACGGCCCCTCCAACGTTGAGTACATCGAGCCTGTCAACATAGTCGGCTGTTAGTATCACAGGACAACCGTGTTTCATTCCCCCGGCAGTGGCAACCCGAGGGCCTGACAGCCACCTGAACTCCATGGTGGGGGATCGATCCGGGCGGAGCATATGCACAGCACGCGCCTCGGGGTATATATTACACATCGTCTCGGGAGACTAGTGTCACACTTGTCTCGCTCCTTTTGCTTCTCCCCCGGGTCAAACATAAAGAAGCACTCACAAGAAAGTGTCGTGTCCCCAAACGCCGCCCAGTTCAAAGTAACTGACCTGGGTGTTACCTGCCATTCGAAGGGCATCAACGAGTTCGCGCTGCTGTTCGACTGGGAACAGGATATCGCTCTGTACTCCCAAAACAAGGACGGGTATTGATGCAAGTGGACTGAGACCTTTGGCTAGTTCTGGCAAGTGTGGGGGTTGATTAGCTGGTGGGGGATGAGACTTGGAACGAGCGAGTGGGGTGGGCGTGGATGGATGGGAAGTGGGTGCTTTTGGATGTAAGTCGAGTTGTTCAAGGGCGGGAAGGGTGAGGTCGAAGAGGTCCATCGCCTTTGAGATGTAAAGGAGCGAGTTGGCATCGTACTTCAAACAGAATTGTTCTCCCTGGGGGGAAAGAGGTAAGTGAAAGATTCATGATGTGTGGATCGAGTAACGAATGCGTCGGGTTTGTAACAGAGACGTACTTGGTGGTCAAGGTAGGTTTCGATGAGGAAATCTGGACATAGTGTGGGTGTCCTGAGTTGGTTATCTGAAGCATTTTCTGGAGGAGCAACGTCTTGATGCAGCTTGCGACCGAAGCGCAAGTCCCACTCTGGACCGGAGCGGTAAGTGATGGTGGCGATCTCTGATGATGGGTGAGATCGAGTCATTCGGAGGTAGGAGATAAACTGACGACGGGCTAGTTTCATTCCGGTATGTGGTGGCGAGGCATCATAATAGAAGCCATTGTTCCAGTTAGGGTCCGCCATGAGGACTGGGAGGGGGGTTAAAGCTGGGAGGGTGGGGGGGACAACGGTACGGACCGCTTCTTTGGGCATGACGCATTGCTATGCTTCCTGGAGTGCTTCTAGCAGTGCCACTGATGCTGACGATTTTGCGGACGCGATCAGGGAAGAGCCAGGCTGCGGCGAGACTCTGCATGGCGCCCATGGAAGAGCCGACGCTGGCGTATAGACGATCGATATGGAGAGAGTCCAGTAGCTTGAACTGGGCGTTGACCATGTCGAAGATGGAGAGGATTGGAAAGCGGGTGGCAAAGCGCTGGCCAGTTTGTGGATCGAAAGAGGATGGCCCGGTGGAGCCGTAGCAGCCACCGAGGACGTTTGTGCATATGATGAAGAAGTGGTTGGTGTCGAGGGCCTTTCCTGGGCCGATGAATTTTTCCCACCAGCCAGGGGCGGGATTGGAGGGGGAGGCGGCAGCATGGGAGGAGGCAGATAGGCCGGTGTGGAGAAGAATGGCATTGTCTCTGGTTGGAGAGAGGGTCCCCCAAGACTCGTAGGCGATGTCGAAGGAGGACAAGGGAGGGGCGTAAGTGAGGGGGAGAGGGCGGGGATGGTGATAGACGCTGTAAGAGAGCGGACTTGGACGAGCGTAGGGTGGTTCGGGGCCAGAGTCCGACGGCGAGAGACGAATGCGAGATTCTCGCTGAGCGTGTGCGTCGACACAAGGAAACGACGGTGGACTTGTGATCACAGAACAAGTGGACGAAAACCGTCTGAGCCTGGGCCTAAGCCCGAGCCTGAGCCTGAGTCCGAGCATGAGGATGAGGATGGGAATGAGGATGATGATAATATAATTATATTAATGCAATGGATATCAATAAATTACACACATACACATATCATGACGAATCGACCCCTCCGAATGACCCCCCCCCACTTCAACCACCTGTACCTGGTCGAGGATGAACGAAAACAAGGTGTGCATTGTGTATGTTATGTTCACTCGTCCGTTTCATGCCCAACTTGCTCTTTCTACAGTTCAAGGCCTTCTTTCGTCCCCGCTCTCGCTCTCGTTCTCGCCCCTGCCCACTCGCTCACACCGACACCGTGTCCTCCGCCTCTCACAGCAACATCCACCACAACCACACCAACGACTCCTTCGACCCACCCCCTTCCAGCTATCCAAAGCCGTCCGTCCGTCCTCAGACCCGTCCCATTTCCTCAACCACGACTGCCACTCACTCCACGATCACGCCCCTTCCGTCCGATAACAGGATGAACGGCCCACGCCATGCATATGCATTCCACCCTCACAGCGTTCACTCCAGCCTCTCCCTCTCAGATGTCGACCGTCCAATTCTTACCGCCGCACATGACCCCAACGACCACCGCTTCCCCCGCTCCGAAACACCCCCGCCCACCAAACCAAGGCTACTTCTGCAGGCCCTGTTCGGCATATCCCTCTCCCGTAGATCCCCTTCATCCATCTCTAACCCCCAGCAGTCCTCCTCGGCATCCGTCAGGAAGGGCTCCACTTCCACTTCCGCGTCAGAACCCCCCGCCAAATCATCTCGCAAACGTTCTTTCAGAATAACCTCTCGCCCGAACACCCCAAAGTCTGTCGACGACCCCTGTACTTCAAAATCGCCCTATTCAATCCCCGTCCCTTCAAATCCACTCCCTTTATCAGCCAGCCCTCGTCGTCGCTCTTTCGGTCTGGGTAGCTCTCAGCGCAGCACTCCCAAATCTTCATCCAGTAACCTTCCTCTCCCCCATCTACAGAGCCCTCAAAGCACTCGTTCGCACGCCAGAAGGCATTCGGTCGGTTCTGAGCGTCCACCCCATGACAGTGCAGTTGCCCTTTCAGAGGAGTCTTCCCATCAGAGCGTCCACAAAACCGCACTCGCCCTCCCAGACAGTGCATTCCGGAACAAGGGCAAGGAAAGAGAAAAGCTTTTTACACCCTCGCAGCCACGCCTTCCCGACCCTCGTCCGACCATCGACTTCCCTTCCCATTCCCTTCCCACAGATTCTTCTCCGATGTCTCAGAATAACCACGCATCTCACTCAACCGGCCATCCCCCCTCCTCACATTTACCTACCGTAGATTCAGCATCATCCGAAGAGAACGAGCAGTCTTCCCTTCTTGTGCCACACCGTTTACCCATTATACCCCGGATCATTCACACACCTCCGACGCCACAGCGACCGGGAGAAGCGGTCGGTTCCACCCCTGGGACTGGTGTGAGTCCACCTGCAATCGATTCCAGCAAATTTGGGATCACCAAACCGAAAGTCGTCACTATAGCTCACCGAGAACAACTCCTTGTCTCAAACTCCCAGTCACATGCAGACCCGCAGCACACTGGCTCATCCAAGGGGCGTTTTACTCCCCGAATATTCGGTGGTAAAGATTTGCCTAAAATAAAGGAGAGCAATGGCCAGCAATCACGTGGGCGGTTGCCTGCTCACTCTTCCGATGGTTCTACCCCCAAGGTGTCCAGCTCCAACGTTACCAGTCCTATGCGCAATATGACAAACCACAGGAGCAAACTTGGGAGTTTCGACTTTGAACGTCCGGTTTCTGTACTCAACAGGAGCACATCTACCATTGACCGACATGGTCCACGCACATCGAGGGACAATTCACCCTATTCCAAACCTCGTTTGCATTTATCAGGACGGACAATTTCGGAAGACTGTGGAAATTCTCGCTCGATTACCCACCATCCTGGGCAGACAGATCTGTCGGTTTTGTCCCCAATAAAACCAGTCCATACAGGCGATACCTCTGTTATATCCTTTTCCTCTGTATCTGTGCAAACAATGTCGACTGGCAAAGCTGTTGTGAGTAACATGCCAGTAGGACAATCCTCTAGCTGGGGTCGTGCGTCGGGCAGGCATATTCCACGCACCTCCCATGGGACGTTTGCATTTGAACATCCTCTTTCTGCCCCTAGTTCTCCGAACCCTCAAAATTCTAATTTACCAGCTGGGTCAAACCAAAATGAAGGACATGTGTCTGGTGTCGTCCAAACTCGGTGCATAACACCCCTGCATACCATCTTCGACACCCGAGCGAAGCATCCACGCGAACAAAGCTACAATACATCGGAGCGCGTCGAACCGAGTTTTTCGAAACGTAGCGACCGTAAACCCAAGGGAAAGGGGCGATCCCTTGATCTTGGTTTGGGACTCTCTTGGGCGCCATCCCGTGTTCGTGAGGACGTTCTCATGCCAGGATTCATTTTGACCCGGGAAAAGGCGAAGCTGGATAAAAGTGAAGCAAACGGGTCAGGCGTCACCAAGGTATTCGAAAGTATTCTATCGGAGTCCCGATTCCAGACTTTCAAAGAATGTAAGAATCCTCGTCTCCCTTTTACTTCTCTTGAACCTCATACTCGGGATAATACAATATACAGACGTCCACCGCTTCGACGCTCATATTATTCCGCTGGAAGGCCCCTCAGGGCTACTCGCCCGTGTAGACAATCTCCTTGCGGAAGCCGGTCTTAGTGAACAAGAGAGAGACAAACTTATGTCTGACTTTAACCTTCTCGTTGAGGATCACAGCGGGTGACCACCTATTGTGTGCACACGTTCCTTTCTTTCGTTTTTGGGTGTGGGTAACTTTTCGCTATCTAACATTGCGTCGTTCATACGTACGTGTATTTTGTTGTTTATTACTTGGTCTACGCTCAGTAGCAAGCTGTGTCACTCGCTCTTTTGAATATCCCTGATGTACAGCCCGCCTGGTGCATTACCCGTTTAATGTTACTTATACTTTTCTTGTGTGTCCGTGCGAAGTGCAGTGTTATAGTATGTGAACATTTGAACACGAGCACGACTATGTTGTAGGCCGAAGGGCTCTCAGTCTTTCCGCTAGTTTGTCGTCTTCTTCGCCTATAGTCTCGCCTTTGGGCAGGTCAAGAACGACACCGGACAGATTCTTGGCTGCGAGATCATGTTGCAACTCAATGTTTGCTTCTTCTGCCGTTTGCCGCATAAGTTGATCTATCTGATCCTGTGGTGTAGAGACGGCAGTCGTGCTGGACATTGCGTCTTCCATGTAGGACGTTTGTACATCGAGATCCGAGAATTGAGCTTCGAATTTGTCCATCACAAGAGAGATCTTGAAAAACCGCGGTGAGGTTCAACATCACACACATTGTTCGTATGACTCACTTTCTCCAGGTTCATACTTTCCATGGCCCTGTCCATCCCTTTGACTACGGATGTCATATTGGCCGTCACCTGTCTCATCGTGACTGCAGTCTCGACCCTACTCGCAACTGCATCAATGCGGCTAGCGAGACGAAGTAAATTCAAGGATTCTGATTTCTTCCGGATTGAATTGGAAGCATATATGCGTGCACCGTCATTATTGCCTTGTTGGAGCGCCTGTCGTAGTTCGGAATGCCACCGTGCCGTCAGCGGGCATAGAGGTAGATACACCTTACTCGTACAGACCTTTTTCAATCTCGCCTTTTCTGTGAGCTCGTCCTTCTGAGCCTTCTTTGCTTGTCGGTTTAGCGTCTTTGCAGTGAACTGGGCGACTTGGTGTCAGAGGGATCGCGGATAACGATGATAAGGCACAAACTTTGAGTTGGAATAGAGTCTCTGTGCGAGTGTTAGAAATAAATCGGATGTTTTGTTGGCCCATACTGACTTTCCATGTTGCTCATGGTGGTATACGTTGTGCATGCTCTACCACAACTTGCCCGCAGTACAGTCGGTCATGTGACTCGTTCTTAAAACAATTAGCCCCTGGCTGCAGCTCGCCAGCCATGGACGAGGAGGGAACGCCGACAGCTCACGAGGCAGAACACGCGCTGGGAGATGTCGACACCCGTTTTCCGGTGAGTGAAAAGACTCATCGAACTCAGACTCGAATGCGACACGACAACGTTGGATCGACTATCGCCAGCCATCGTTCGGTAGTCTCTGCGGATTCTCTGGCTACCATTGACCGCCCCCCGGATGAGGTAGAAGATTTGTCCCCTGCCAAAATATACCGCCCTTACTCTGTACACGTCCTCGCCCTCCTCATGCCCGCTTCCATATTCGGCGTGCTTGCTAGGCTTGGTCTACAAGCCTTGTTGACATACAACGGGCAGAGTATTTTTTCGTTGGCCTATGTACAGGCAATCGGCTGCTTCATCATGGGGGCTGCCCTGGGCATGAAAACTTCATTCGGTAACTTGTGAGTGTGTTTTGTCGATCTACAGTTGCAATCAACCATCCAGTCCCCTTAAGTTATGGACCTTTGTACACGGCCGTCACAACCGGTCAGATCGATTGAGCTTCCCTTTCCGATGCTATCTTGCTAACTCGCAGCCATCTCACAGGATTTTGTGGGTCGTTGACCACGTTTTCTGGTTGGCAAGTGGGCGTGTTTGACTCTTGGGTCAACTCTGGTCAGTTTCATAGAACAGGACTGGATAATGTCAGTTCGTTCTCCCCCCCAGTCACCTTGCCTCATATCATGCCCCTAGTTTTTAGACGGCCTTACTCAAACATGGGTTACCCTCTTGCTATCATCAGCCTCTCTCATGTTCGGGGTGTATCTCTCCGGCTCGATCTTGCGGTACCTCCCACCCCTGAGACCACCCAAGAAACATGTGCGCTACTGCCTCACCGTCTTATCTGTCCTAAGCTACGCTGCCACCTTCCCTGCATATTTCCGCTTGCCTGCAAATTACCGGCATCAAGTGACTGCGGCCCTCCTTTTTTCTTACCCAGGAACACTGACGAGGTACCTACTTTCAATCAATTTAAACTCGCGAATCAATCTCTTTCCACTGGGCACCTTCACCGCGAACGCACTAGGGACCGCACTTCTCGGTGTATTCCACGTTCTGCAAGGCGTGTCTTCCATTTCCCCTAATGCGTGCTCCCTGCTACAGGGCTTGGGTGACGGATACTGCGGATGCCTCACAACGGTGAGCACGTTTGCAGCCGAGGTGGATGCTCTCGAGAGTTGGAAGGCGTTGTTTTACGTTATTCTGAGCTGGGTGGTTGGACAATTCGTACTACTCATTATCATGGGGTTCTCGTTCTGGTCGGGTCATGTCAGCGAACAGTTGAAGTGTAGCTTTCAAGTGTCTTGAAGGGGTGTCTTGTTTTTTTTTTTGTTTTGTTTTGTGCCAGGTAGCGGAGTCTGAATTCATCCACGATTACCCGATCGAGACATGACAGGTGCTTCAACGCCAGCTTGTTTGAGCTGTGTAACCTTTCAATGGCGCGGCCCCAGGAGCAGGTCGAGGATCGGGTCGAGCTCGAAGAAGATGCTGTGAGCGGAAATGGTGAGGCAGATGAGATCATGGATGAAGTGGAGGATGGATACAGTAAGTCGCACGCATGAGTACTCGCTGCTGACTCGTCATGCTGAGTGACTTCACAAGCGTCTTCTACCCCCACTTCCACGCTAACATGGATTAGCTGGTTTTGTTCCCTTCCCGGCCATGAGTACTTTTGCGAGGTGTCGGAGGACTTTATCGAAGATGATTTTAACCTGACGGGCTTGAACACTATGGTTCCCTTTTGGAAGGAAGCGATGGAGATGGTGTTGGATGTCGAGCCAGGTGCGTTCGCCCTCAGCCCATGGGAACTTTTTATTCATTTACGATGTGATGCAGATGAAGACGCGTCGAAAATCCCAGATGTTTCAATTGTGGAAGCATCAGCCGAGCTCTTATATGGCCTCGTGCATCAGCGTTACATCCTAACGCGAGCTGGTTTGCAATCCATGGTCTGCCCCTATAACGTACCTGATCTTTCATCATCTCATGCCTTTTTCAGGTCGACAAGTATGAAGGTGCTGCGTTTGGAGTCTGCCCACGAGTCTATTGCATGGGATGCAATGTGGTGCCATGTGGTCGTTCTGACCTCCCCGGCATTGATACGGTCAAACTCTACTGCCCAAACTGTAATGACATCTACAATCCCCCGAGCAGCCGCTTCCAGGGAGTCGATGGTTCGAGCACTTGGTTTTCTCCTCGTGGACCTCGAAAACTGATGCACTTTTGAGGGATCTAGGGGCATTCTTTGGTACCACATTTGCACACTTGTTTTTCCAAAGCTATCGCGAACTTGCTCCTGCACCGTTTTGGAAGCCGTCGTCGTCGACCGAATCATCGCTCTCCCCTGGACGGTCTCCGGACTCTGGGAACAGCTCGCAACGGTCACCTTTTATCAATCCCAATCCCCATGGGGGTCAAAAGAGACCCGAGGGCCGTGTTTACGAGCCGCGGATATATGGATTCAAAGTGAGCGAGCGGGCAAAGTGTGGGCCAAGGATGCAGTGGTTGCGTTTGAGACCGCAGAGTCCAGTGGAGCTGGATATGGTGGACTGGCGGGGACGTTGGATAGATGATGAAGAGTACGGAGATCTCCTCGAAGAGGAAGAAGAAGAGGGTGACAAGCAAATGGAGGATTTCGATCCGGTAATACGTTTTTCGATCTGCGCCGATCTCCTGCTGACATGGAGGTATTCTGCATGGATGACAGGATATTGTAGAAGATGATGACGAAGAAGAGGAGGAGGAAGAGGAGGAAGAGGGCGGAGTACGGAGGCATCATATTCGAGGTGAGCCGTCCGTCGATTTGCTTAGGCCTCCCACACCGATCTACCTGCCATCCTCTGCGCGTACATCTCCGACTTCTGGTTCGGTGCCAAAGGGTCAAGATGACCTTTCTACGGGTTTAAATGGTACAGGCCAGGTGAAAGTAGTTAGAAGATGATACACATTCTATTATTTGTCCAATTTTCATTTTGTTGGTTGGAATGCGGCGGCAAAGTGACTCAGGGGAACTACCTAAATTGAAAGCAAGGTGTGGGAATGAACTATACAGGTGTAAGCCACTACCACAGCCACAGTGTGTTGGTTACTGCAACTTTCTCTGACGCAACAGCCATCCTCAAGACTTGACCGATCATGGCCCGAAGCAGTGAGCTGAGGAACTGGTGTCTGAAACATGGCTGAATCGATTGTTGAACAGATCTTCGCTATGGCCCTAACAAAGGCCATCCCACCACAGCCCTCCCCAAAGTCTCTCGCCCGAGCCAGCGGAAGGGTGCTCAATCAACGAAAAACAAGTTTGTGCGATCTGTCATTCGCGAGGTCGCGGGATTCTCGCCCTATGAACGACGTGTACTCGAGTTGCTGAGAAACTCCAAGGTAGGGTGCCACGATCCTCATTGACGGATGTTCACGGTGGTGTGTAGGACAAAAAGGCGCGCAAATTAACCAAGAAACGGGTAAGTGTGGATGGAATGGGTGATAGAGGGGCTGACGCAGGGACAGCTTGGTACATTGTTGCGGTCGAAACGCAAATTGGAGGAGCTTGGAGCAGTCATTCAGGAGAGTCGGAGAGCACACTAATGATGATGCGAAATGTGATTATGTGGCTGAGTCATGCTTAGTTGTGATGAGTGTGTCAGCGGTCGGTGCCCGATCCGCCGAGAAGCCGAGGAGTAGTTGATTACGTTTGTAGTCCGATTTTTGATGCGGAACACAGGCCTCCTCTCACAGCAGTCAAAGTATTATTATTTTATAATACGGATACCCACCCGTCATCATGGCCTTGGTCGTTCCTCCTCCCAGCAATCGAAGTCGTGCTTCCTCCACGTGCGTTCGTCCCGCCTTGTCCATAAACACTCTCGGCAGACGGCGCTCGTCCTCCCTTGTCCTCCCCGTTCAACACCAGGACTCGGACACCCTTCACGACCACTCTGTCCGCAGCCTACCTGCATCTCCCCAGCCCCCCATGCTCTCCGTGATAGCCGCAAAGTGTCTGGATCTCCTTCACCTTCCCAAGCTGCACTCCGCTTTCTCTTCGAGCCCCTCATCTCCGCGCTCAGTCACCGAAGTAGACCTCGTCCTCCCCCTTTCCGCCTCGTCACAGTCCACGTTCGGTGATGTCTTGAACGAGAAAGACGCCAGTTCATATCGTTGGCGGCCCTTTCATCCCACGGTCAGTCACGTTCTTACGAGTCTCGTGCCCCCATTCACATCTGCTGCCCTAGGCGCATGCGCCAATCCTCTTAGTCATGCTTCTCTTTCCCCTCTCTACCTCTTTTGTGTTTTTGTCACTTTACTCCCTCCCCATCTCAGTCACGTGGCCACGAACACTCACCGAACTCGCTGAACTCGGTAGAGAACTTCAAAAGTACTCTCAGCTCGGTCCTGGCCCGTTCGCACACGTCATCGGTGTGCTTTCTATTACAGCCGCCTGGAAACATGCTTGGTCCATTCCTGGAAGCGTCATCTGGGTTAGTTTTCAATGCCAACTCTTGTTTTTCTGACTCGCGTGACTTACCGGGCCCCTGTAGAATGTGCTTGCTGGCGCTCTTTTTCACCCCCTATTAGCCACCTTGCTGTTGACCTTTTTGACTACCCTCGGATCAGTGATCGCTACGGCCCTCAGCGCACCCCTGGCCCCAACTCTTAGCCGATTCTTTCCGCGTGCACTAGACATGACTCGAAACGCACTGGAAGGCGAGACTGACTTGGCCGCCGGGTCGACTTCGAGATCACCTGCCTGGGTCCGATTGTCAATACTGCGTCTTATCGGGGTTGTACCCTGGTCGGGAATTAATATTGCATGCGGTGTCTGTGGCGTACCGTTGACCGACTGCTTCTTGGGTGCCTTTATTGGCGGTCTACCTTGGACAGCCGTCACGTGCCAGGTATGCTCCTCATTGATATCCGTCGGAGTGACTATCTCACCCCTTGCTAGATCGGTGACATCCTTCAAACGGTTGCATCCGCTCCTTCACCAGGTCATCAAACTGTTTCGTCCCTCTTGACTTCCCCAAACATTATCCTGAAACTCGTGTTCCTGTCTTTCCTGTCTCTGGCCCCTATTTTGGGAAGGGAGCAACTACGTGCACTCATATCAATAAAACCGGTCTCGCCGTCGGTTATGCCTCACGGAAACGAACGTCTGTCCCGTTGGGTTCGTGACTGGAAGGCAAAGATACACACGCACTCCCGATCACACAATCAAGATGTGAAAAGGGTCGATGATTCAGCCCAGGAAAAGCCATCGCTGCCTTGATAACGGATCATTTTCCCTGCGCTGGGCGTCTGACTGTTCCTGCTGACTTATTTTGCCGATAACTTACTTACTCTCTCTGACTTTCCCGTAATGTCACGCATGATGTTCTCACGCACCTGAACACCTGGTGCCGCTCTCTCACCTCTACGATTACGACGACAAGATACCCCTTAATACGTGATTACCCACTCAGTGATCTTGGTCTGCACTCGATTTGATCTTGAATCGTAGTGTTTCTGATTGATCTTACGCCATTCAACGATTTGTATGCACATATATTATACACACGTTTTCTGCCTTCGTGCACTGATGAGTCTCGAGCAACGTATGCCAGTGTGTCTCGCTGATCACCGAGGTGCAGTGAGTTGTGCCGCGGTGTCCCTATGATTGGCAAGCGGTGCTCCGCTTGCTGTGCGTGATTCGAGCAGGTTTCATTCTACAGAACATTCCATATCCGGAACAACCCGCTCGAGACTTCTCTGCCAAGGCAATGCTCGAATCCGTACACAGGGTTGTCCCCCAGAGCGAGATCGAACCAGGGTTGATTGGGAATTACAGTTTACACATCACCAATCGCCTATCAGAAACAAAATATACTCCACTTGGGTCCATCTCTGTAGGTTGCCATGGTCCTGACGTAGTCGACAAGGATACCCGCTCTATTCTCCAAGGTACGCATTTGTCGTGATCATGGACCACCTTGCGGCTGTTCGCAAGCACCGCACATTTATGGAAAACATGAGGTGAGTCGTGCTGTCTCATTCATGAACATCCTGCTCCCAACGTGGCTGTTGAGCTCAAGGCAGGATCCCTCAATGACTACTGCCTGCGTACAGCTTGAAGCATGCCCCCCCTCTTCCTTATATGAGTCTACTCATGTCTTTCCATTCATTACTCGTTTATAATACTCCAACATCTTCTCATTTCTGACTACCCAACTACGCTTCCAGCGAACGCTCTTCCCGCCCAAAACTAGCGGCCCCCTGGTTTGGTTCTCAGTGTTGCGCTCACATTTTTGACAACTACCCTACAACCCATGTCCCAAGTGGAGCCCGCGCGCTCCATGAGCCACAGGAAGCCAGTCCCAAAATTCATCCCTTCCCCCCCGCCTTCACCTCCCTCATCTCCAGGGGCTCCTTTCAGACAAATCTCCCTCTCTTCGATGTCCTCGCCTTCTACAGTACAGAATGACAGACCACCGGTGAGGAATGCATGTATTTTAGTGAAGAATGATCCTCATGCGGCGCCAAGTAGCTTCCAAACGACTGGAAAGATGTGATCGATAGAGTGGTTTCCAGAGAGCGGCGGTCAACACTGCCCACCATTAATACTGTAGTTGATTTTCCGACCCATGAAGGACATTCAACTGACCTCGATGGCGAAGCAGAGCCATTGCGGCAGTCTCCGGCCAGCACGGTGGGCGGCAATGCTCGGCGAAATTACCCGTCCGGCAATACTCACATTCACATAGTCACAGGAGTTTGAGATTTCGAGGAGCCACACGTTTGCCCCACCTTCCCCATCTGAAAGTTACGACGGAGATCCGTTATCTCGCCCCCATTCTCCCACACCCTGGGCACGGCCAGGAGGAAAACGCAAGTCACAGGCTGTAAGTGACTCGTTAATGATATAGTGATTGAGATTCCAACTTTTTGAATAGGAATATCGACCACCGACACCCCCGCTTCCACGTCAAAAGTCGCGGTCAGCTGAATCAGTCTCTCAGGGTGACTCACCGATCGCACCAACTCATATCGTGTGTCCCCTGCCCCTCTCGTCTTTCTTCTTTTTAAAAAAAAATTATGACAGTCCCGCCATTCGCCACCGCTACCAGCACCACCGTTGCCTACACCGCCTTTGCCCTCTCCACCCCTTCCTCCCCCACCGCTGCCGACGCCGCCACGTGTCTCTCGG
The DNA here is from genome assembly GCA_038088895.1 of Xerocomus potaroensis. Classification (NCBI taxonomy): domain Eukaryota; kingdom Fungi; phylum Basidiomycota; class Agaricomycetes; order Boletales; family Boletaceae; genus Xerocomus; species Xerocomus potaroensis. The sequence goes on along the minus strand of JBBPJT010000278.1, from coordinate 4,704 downwards.
CCACTACCCGAAATCCCAGTGCAGGATATCGCGGTTTCGGAAACATGCGAGATGAAGCGAACAATACCCGTAGTCAGACCCGAGGCCACGCGATTTTTTGGCCCGCGCAAGCTCCCTACTCCCCCATCGTCGCTATTGACATACGAGTGTTCCTCGCGTACGAGCCACGCTAGGGCCCCATCTCATTCCGACAATTCTTCTACGCTGGCTTCGAGCTGCACACCGGCGCGCACCACTCCACCGTCGACGGTGAAATTCCCGGATAATGTTCCTCGTACCGGTTACGAGGCACTGATCAAGTTGGAACCTCCCAGGAGAGAGGGTTCGCTTGAACACGTGCGGGCCAAGGTTGAAGGATCGCCACAAATTATCCCGCAAAATTCAAAACCTAGAACACTCCGTCGGGCACTGGCGCAGGGATTGCAGCGTATCGGATCGCTGGTCGTATCCGCATTTTTGTGTCTGTAACATCGCATCGCATATCGAGTCTTCGCATGGGACTATGAAATCAGATCATAATACTGTACTTTGACCTCAGCTATTTTTGAGGCCCGGAGGATGAAACGGAGGATGAGGAGTGTAGTTATTTACCTAAACTATGGTTAGGTCTGCCTCGTCGTACTTTACCTAGCTATTAGTATTGCTTGCCATGTGGAAGTAATAATAACTTGGTAGTAAGCAGTCGCAAACATACAACGACGAGACCCTCTCGTTCAAGCAGCACCCCGCCCCACGATGCTCTTTTGATATTCCCTCCCTTTCAGTCTGCGATTGACATTAGAATCGCAGGTTCGACTTTTCATTCTATGTCGGAGATTGTGTGTTCTTCGCGCCCCAGACCTACAGGGCATGAAATTTATGAAGCATGTTTGTCAGGCGTTAGGGATATCCCACTCATTCCACCACTTAGGTCCGACCCTCTACCTTATCATCCGATCCCAAACCGCCTCCTCGAGTTTCGGGAACAAGAGGGAGAAGAAAGTCGAGAGCGGAGACTCCACGAACTTTGGCGATGCTTGCCCAATACACACTTTCAGGGCTCGGAAGCCGCGGCCACGCACGAAATCACCTTTGAAGAGCTACTAGTCCCAGAAAAGGCAGGGGACATGCGGAGAATTTATGAAGACGAGCTATTGCGGCGTTGTTGTGGCCATATCTCCAGTCAAAGGCCGACCCACATATCTTGGCCGGACTTCTGGAATTATGCGGAAGCAAAGGAGGCCGGTCAGTGATGGTCGAAGGTTGAATCGCCTTGTCGTCCCTCACGGATTCTTGTCAGAGCTGTGGTGCATCTTCCACGATGAGTTCGATTCGGACGGAAACGGCCATCTAGACTCGGAGGAGCTCCGGATTGCGTTCAAGAATGCCGGTAGGTCGCCTCGATGCTACACGTTTCCCCGGTATTCAATGCATTTCCAGGGATCACCCTTTCACCCACTGCCTTGGCGGAATTCGTTGCATTTTTGACACATTCACCCCATTCTCATGTTATCAACTTTTCACAGTTTCGAGATTTCTTATTGCTTTTCCCTCGGAGAGTATCAACTTCCGAGATATACCGGTACTACGAGGCGAAGAAATTTATGCGAAATGGCGGAGTTCCACCTAGCGCAACATTGGAAGGTTGGCTACCTTGTAACTTGTTCTTGTACTCTACCATTTTGACGTATTCAAAAGGTAATGTCAGTCTAAGCACCGGGGACACACTCGCATCGGTGGCTTTGCCACAAGCCACTACTGTACACCCGACTCCCGCTAGCCATGAAGGCGAGGTTGAGGACAAGCCGGAGGAACATCATGATTGGTTGAATGGACGCACGACAGTCAAGTTTCTCTTGGCAGGTGGTATAGCGGGTGCAGGTGGGGCATTTGTCAGCGTGGACGACATCTACTGACGTTTTTCCACTTTTGGTAGTTTCTAGGACATGCACCGCTCCGTTTGACCGTCTCAAGGTTTTCTTGATTACACGTGCTCCTGAGATGGGAGGGACCTCCGTGGGCCCTAAACCCAGTGTCAGCGGCTTGAAGGCTATAGGTGGTGCTATAGCACGCATATACTCTGAAGGCGGTGTCCTGGCTTTCTGGACGGGAAATGGACTTTCTGTATTGAAGATATTTCCAGAGTCAGCCATAAAGTTCATGGCTTACGAGACGGCTGTTCGTTCTCTTTTGTGCGCCCATGTTCCCCATGCGGTACTCAGTGTTTGAGGACAGAAACGGGCATTCGCCAAACACTGGGATCATGTCGAAGACCCCCGCGATATAAGCGGCAGCAGTCGCTTTCTATCGGGTGGCATTGGTGGGATATCGAGCCAACTCAGTAAGCTTTAATCCATCGGAAGGACGCTCTTGTTCATGAAAGTACAGGTATATACCCCATCGAAACGTTAAAGGTCTAAAGCCACCTTACCTTCTCGCCATGTCAATTCTGAGTTCTTAGCAGACCCAAATGATGAGTATAACTGGACAGAAGCAAAGTCTAGCAGCCGCGACGCGCCATCTCTGGCAACTCGGCAAGTTCAGAGCATTCTATCGTGGACTAACCGTTAGTGTTCACTCCTTATTTTGTATTATTTCCCCTAAATTAACCGTAGATTGGTCTTGTGGGCGTTTTTCCGTACGTGTTTGTCAAAATGCTACCGTGTCTTTTTACGTTTTCTGACAGATATTCCGCTATCGACATGAGTACCTTTGAAGCTCTCAAGCTGACATATCTACGTTCTACTGGATTGGACGAACCCGGCGTCCTTGCTCTCCTTGCCTTTGGAAGCGTTTCGGGAAGCGTTGGCGCGATCAGCGTTTATCCCCTTAGTCTGGTTCGCACCCGATTGCAAGCTTCTGGCTCCCCGGGACATCCACAACGCTATACAGGTATTTGGGACGTGGTTCAAAAGACGTACCAGCGAGATGGTTGGAGGGGATTTTACCGTGGATTATTTCCGACATTGGCGAAGGTTCGGTGGTGTGATTTCCAGACGAAACTCACAGCTCACTGACACATGCACAGGTTGTGCCGTCAGTGTCAATATCTTACCTGGTCTACGAGCATTCTAAGCGGAGGCGAGTGTTTGTTCCGGCCCCATCATGACGTAGCAACTAAAGCGCGTTGTTGCCCTGCAGGCTGGGCGTTTTAGACGGTTAATAGCACCTTGCCGGATAGTAATAGACTGGCCCCATTTATTTGTCACTCCATATCCTGACGCTTTGTACCTCGCACAATACATGTTTTCTAGGATGTTACATGTTTGTAAGCCTATCCCACCATCGGGCTGCTTCCATCTGTCATGTTGTGTACCGGGCAAGTGCCAATCTGCGTTGCGAGTCGTGGAAAAAGGCACAATGCGTTGCGTCGCATAATGGAGTCCAACTTGTGTGATTGGCCGGCATAATGATTCTCTACATGTTTGGCATACCAACTGGAGATCGCCGTGCTGACCGCTGGCATTCAAGGTTCAGTCAATAGACGGATCCTCGGGTTGTAAGTGGAAGTAAATCGCGCACCAGGGTAGTCACTTCCAAAAAGAATGTGATCAATTGGGACAAACGCATCCATCGCAGAAAGGGTTGTCGGATGCGAACTAAGAGCCGTTTCATAGTAAAATGTTTTGAAATCCTGAAGGATCTCATCCGGGGTGAGTGAACAACCCATATAATTGGAAAGGACTGCCACACGGGGTGCCAAAAAGGGGGTGTTACCACCCAGATGTGCGAGGATGATCTTGACATTGTGAAACCGTCTTTTTTTGCCCGTGACCACCAGATGAGCGGCTGCTTTGTAGGTTTCATTCGGGACCTTTGGGTGCAAAGTTGAGTTTGGGGGTCTATGTATACAATTGATCGACAGATGGACGTGCCTCACTAATAGGAAGCCCTAGGAAGGGGTGGGGATAGGGTGTAGATGAAGGTGTCTGCGCACCGTGAAGGAAGACGACTGCATGTCTCCTGTCCAATTCATCCCAGATGGGATCAAAAAGATCATCCGCGATGTATTCTATCAGAGTGTGTGGGTATCAAGCGAGAGCAAGGAATTGAGGGGGTCCTACTGGCTTCACTTCCGGCCCCGTAGGATGAAACGAGTGCGATGCCATCAGCATGTAGGTGATCCATGGCGAAGGCGATTTCGCTAAGGGCACCTGAGAAACCAACATTAAGTGGTAATCACTGTGACTGCTCCAAAGAAATTGGACCTTGTACATCACTCAGGGTGGGAAGCCCAGCGAGAAAACCAAACCTTGTGGGGTATGCTGCACGAAGGTGTGACAAGTGAACATTCATGGCCCTAGTCTCACTTCTGTTTGTGGTGGCAACAGGAGGTGGCGAAAGGATTGCGGTTTGGATACCCATGGTATCCATAGCCGACATGGCTAGTGATGGTCGCCAGGGAAGGTGTTCTTGGGGAGTGACCCAACCCACTTGGGCATTTTTTTTAACTTTTTCCTGGACATCAAGGAAAACATGGTGATGAATGTCTATGATCCCTTGGGCATGATGATGGGAAGGGAGGCTTATGGAACTGTCAACACGGGTCGTGTGTTGTTGGACCATGATGGCGACTATGGCGTCACACAAGTGTCGCGTTTTTCCGCCGCGTTGCGCGCTTCTCCCACCGCGGTGCACGTTGCACGTGCCGCGCTAACTACTGTGCCTGACCGCGTTTTGTTCGATCCACCGCGTTTTGAGCTTAACACACCGTGTTCTGAGTTT
>JBBPJT010000277.1:0-33205 GCA_038088895.1 Xerocomus potaroensis | reverse complement strand
GTCATTTGAGTAGCTGGCTCGCCAATTGACTGCGCGGAGAGCGTGCCGCACATCTCGCCAGGGTGTACGAGAGACTGGTTAAACTTAGCTTCAATTTCTCCCAGTACCCACTCAAATGCCTCTCGGTTGAGATGATATTGTTCCAATATACGTCGCGCGGCTAGCGTTGCACGTACATGCATGCGGAATGTGAGCGAGGCGTTATGTTGTACCTCCTTGCTCAAGGGGTCGTCCCCACAAACGGCAAGAAGCCGCTCAGTGAGTTGATGAACGGCGTCCACGATATATGAAGGCTCGAGGTCGCTAGGCTTTCGTCGGTCGATATGGAAGATTTGAGTTGCATTCTGGATGATACGTTGGAGGTTGACCGGGAGGTAATGGGGAGTGAGTCCATCCGCGCGAGGGAATATAAACGTCCGCAAGAGGCGGCGATCCCCTACGAGCCGTGCGTATTCTTCGTCCAACTTCGCTTGCAGTTCCAACGAGCTGTCATCAATACCAATCTGCAAAACGCCAGGTAAAAAGCCCCCTTCCTTGTCCGTCACATCCACTCGGTAGTTATGTTCAAACTCTTTGTGGGACATTCCAAAGGTTTCAATCTTCTGCCGCTCGATGAACGCGCCGTCCATGCCGTCTTCTCCGTAGATGAATTGAATTAGGTCGCCGAGGGAATTGCGTACTGTGCCATCGTAACAAACCATGACGTCCTCTAGCGCCTTGACAAGCCGTCGTTGAATATAGCCGGTCTCGGCCGTCTTGACAGCCGTATCAATGAGACCTTCACGACCAGCCATTGCATGGAAGAAATACTCCTGCGGCGTGAGCCCTCGGAGGTACGAATTTTCAACAAACCCTCTTGCTTCAGGGCTGAAGTCGTCTTTGGTGAAGTGCGGCAGCGTTCGATGACGAAATCCGAAAGGTATACGGCGTCCTTCAACACTTTGCTGCCCAACACAAACCGACATCTGAGAGATATTGATATAAGACCCCTTCGACCCGGCGGTGACCATTTGCTTGACGTTATTATCCTCTTTCAGGTTCTTCTGAGCGTATTGACCAGAGTCGTCACGAGCGCGGTTTAGTTCTCGTTCAACCTTGCTCTCGAATGACTCGCGAATGGTCATTCCCGGCATAGGCTTGAGCCGGTCATGGTAAGCGTCATCAATGATCTCTGCCACCTGTTGCTTTTTCTCCCCGATACGTTGGGTGATATAGCTCATGACCTTGGGTCCGGCAATCGTGTCACCGATACCGATACTGAAACCATTGTGGAAAAGCCAGAAGTTGACAACCATTTGGATTCCCGTAAAAACGGAGCGCGTAGCCTCTGGACCCTTCTCGCGGAAGACGACGTGGATGAGACCGCCTTGTGTAGCTCCGACAGTTTTTTTGTCAACGATCCCGAAGAGAATTTCGCCATTGTCAATCATCATCCCATCGTCGAAAACAGGGTTGGAGGACTTTGGGTCGGGTGCGCGGTGGATGTTGATACCACGGGGAATGACCATACTGAGAATTTGCTTTCCCGTCCAGAGAGGCTTCGGCTTGATAATCGCAGGGGTCGGGACACTGCCGTCCCAATCAGGGATCCACAGAAGGATGTTTTGGACGTGATTCCAGTCCAGGAATGAATCACGTAGAGTAAATTTGCGAATACCGCATAATGTATCCTGTACGATGCCCATAACGGGCTTGTTGGCCTGTGGGGATATAATCTGGAAGACTTCTTAAGATACTCAGCGTGATACCAATCAGAGTACTCACCTGGCGCGGGACCCATGCAATCTGGCTCAATTCAGCTCGGGTTTCTTCGGATTGGGGTATACTAGAGTACCAGCTCAAATATGTAAAGAAAATGTAGCCAGACGGACGTACTGCATGTTCATTTCATCACCGTCGAAGTCGGCGTTGTAAGGTGGCGTAACGGATAAGTTTAAACGGAATGCTGAAAAGCAAACCGTAGTTAGGTTTTGCACCCAGTAAGGAACTGGTACGCACTAGAATACGGCATCAACTTTACTCGGTGACTCATCATACTCATTTTGTGCAAACTTGGTTGCCGATTGAAAAGAACGAAGCTGGTCGCAATAAACCACATCAGCCCACCCAACCGGCAACCCCGAAACAAGAAAACTCACTCTCCATCTTTCAAATGCCTCTCGACGATCCAACCGTATTGAAGGAAAGCATCCGCCCGCTTGTTATATCGCAGGTCTATACGTTCCCCCGTGTCACGGACAACGTATCTCGCCCCAGGGTATGTCGAAGGACCGTTTCGTACAAGCTCCTGGAGGTAGGCAATATTGTACGGTGTCACTGCGTACCGACCATAAGCCGGTCCCCTAGGCTGCCATGCAGAACGCGGAACATACCTCGCTCGGGATACGTCAAGTTCATGGCAATGCTCCTTGGTACACCGACCTCATCCAATTCTAGGTTTGGATCGCCAGTAATGACCGTCCGCGCGGAAAAGTCAACACGTTTCCCCATCAAATTGCCGCGGAGACGACCCTCCTTTCCTTTCAAACGCGCACGAATGGCTTTTACAGGACGCCCGCTCTTCTGCAATGCCTGCGGAATACCTGCAATGTCGTTATCCATGTAGGTGGCAACATGAAACTAACGTCGTATTGAAATATTAGCAACGAATTACAAAGAATTTTACACCATTCACTTACTTGCAGCAGTTGCTCAAACTCAGTAATGACATGTGCCGGAGCTCCCTCTTGCTCGCAGCGCCGAACATTCGCGGAGGCTTTGATGATATCTCCAAGCTTGTAGGTCAAGTCGTCTTCACTCCTCATCGCACCGCCATCCACAGCGATACTCGGGCGGACAGGAGGCGGTGGCACTGGCATAACCGTAAGGATCATCCACTCGGGTCGCGCATATTCATCCGAAAGACCAATCAAGTGCAAATCGGAATCAGACATTTTCTTGAATGTCGTATAGACTTCGGAGGGCGTGAAAAGTCTTTTATCCGGTTGCAACGATTTGACGTCCTATGTGAGTAGGAAATCAAGGCGAACATTGCGTCTGCCATGTCGCAAATACGAACCTCGTCTTCATCTTTAGGCCGTTTGTACTGAACAAACAGCTTGAGACCTTCTTTTCGGATAGCTGGTTGAATATGACCACATCCACCATGTCCTTTCTTAGGCTCGTCAACGTCCGCTTCGACACCCTCCTCTTTCGGCTCGTCAGTTTCGCAAATCATTTTTGTCTTGCAGTGCGACCATGCAACGGCCATCCGCGCTTTAGGATCGCGAACATGCCGTATTTTGTCGGCAAAGTTAGGGTCGGACTAATCAACGCGCATGACATTGGAAGAAGATTGACACGACAGGAATGATAATCCGAGAATGAAAGACGTCAGTAAGTGTGTTCAAAGACGCGATGTGCGCAAAAAACTACTACGACAAAAAAGCGTCACAAGGAGGCAGCGGACAAGCACACCGTTGAACGACGTGCTAGACCACAGGATACCAACACTTCCACCTGCGTCACAGGTGAAAAAGCGGCACGGAAACCGGGGTCGCAGAGGTTGCCGTCAGCACACTAACAGCGACCACCGGTTTATTTTCGCACTCCTCGTTCAGCGCCCCATTTCACCGCGCACCTCGTGTCCAGCCATCACTGGGCGCTTGCAATGGCTCACGCGGCGATCAAGCGACCGAAAACGCGCGTTAGCCACGCCACAGCAGGCCAAACGCCTCGATAGCTCGAGGGACTGCCGTGGTACGGGTTTGGGGTTCTCCAATGGATTATGGAGAGAGCCCCCAGAAAATTGGGAGGTGGGGTGCGAAACGAGTAGGGTTAGACGCAACTCACAATATCAGCCTTCAGTTTCCCACAGTTTACACATATGCATTCAAGAATTTTTTTCACTTTGACGATAAAACCTTGAAGGGAATTTAGTCATTTCGAGAATTAATACGGACAAAAGATGGAACGGACCAGGATGAAAAACTGGCCTGGCCAATTCAATGTGGCCAAAATGCCCAGGGCACTCGGACATACCCTCTCCGCAAGTTTGACATTTGAAATTTCGGTCAATAGTACCCATGCGAGGGTCCATCAAGCCACCAAGCTTAGGCTTATGGGTAGCTTCGTCCATGACCTCCGGATGCTCAATCTTGGCTACAGAATAAGCTTTCTGAGGGACATTGGGTGAGAACTCATCAAGGACGAGAGTAGAGAAATAAATCGCACGATTTCCTCAGGAGAAAGGATGCCGAATTGAACTTCCTTGACCTTGCGGATGGGAGCCGCTGAGTACGCAAACTGGTGACCAAGCATGACTGGGGGGGATAGGAGACGCGCGCGGGAGGGAAGTGAAGGAAAATGGGAACCGGGTGTAGGTTAACGGGAGCCAGGGGTCGTAAAAATATGTGCGAGGAAAGTCGTCAAGTATTTGCGACTTTTAGGGCCTTTTTGCGGAACCGCTGGGGCTGTAGTAAAAGCGGGAGAAAGGGCGAAAAAACCCGCAGAAAACGAGAAAACGAAGTTCCTTTGAGGGTGTACAGCGCCTGGGGATCGAAAGTGCACCTTGTGGCAATCGCTAGCTTACACAGCGAGGAGCGCTGTTGACCCGGCCTTGAGCGACGATGGTTGTTCGGGAACAACCTGTGAATGAGTCGTGCATTCCAACTCCGCCAGAATTCATGGGTGTGCCGTGACTGAGTCACTCCCTTTGCTTTGTCAAACAAGACAGTTCGGAGATTGATTTCGGGGTCCGGCTTGATCGGCACCACTGTCTTTATTGTGTCGGAGATTTAATATCGGAGCTATGTTGGAACGCTGCGGCTGTGGTTATCGAGACATTCGACGACCAAAGCAGAATGACATCGCTGACCAGCTGGCTTTGGGGAACATCTCAGATTAACGACGCCGTCGGTGAGCACAGTTTACTTTTATTCACGTATTTTGAGTTGAACCCGTCTCAGATAAAGCCACGTCTGAGTTCATTCCGGCTGGCGCTGAGGACGTCGCACTCAACCTCGAAATATGTGACCAGATCCGCTCCAAGTCGGCGCCTGCAAAGGATGCCATGCGCGCACTCAAGCGCCGTCTTAACCACAAGAACCCCAACGTACAAATACTTGCCCTCGGCGTATGTCTCTCTCCGCTTCCTCGACGCACGCCCTCACTTCCCCCCGCAGCTCACCGATACGTGTGTCAAGAATGGGGGTGACCATTTTCTGATCGAGATAGCTTCCAGAGAATTCATTGACAATCTTGTCTCCATCCTCAAGATCCCTGGCCTGGACCATGCTGTAAAGTCCGACATACTCAAGCATATCCAGAACTGGGCTCTCGCGTTCGAAGGAAAGCCTTCTTTGAGCTATGTAGGTCAGGTCTATAAGACACTTAAGAATGAAGGTGCGCTCATCGTTCTGCTTGAAATTTCATGACTACCTCACAGGACTTAGGATTCGATTTCCCCCCGAAGGACCCCGCTCTGGCCAACTCGGCCATGGTAGACACCTCCACCGCCCCGGAATGGATTGACTCCGATGTTTGTCTTCGCTGTCGGACTCCCTTCACATTCACAAATCGAAAACATCACTGTCGTAACTGTGGTCAAGTTTTCGATCAACAATGCTCATCCAAGTCGATTCCCCTTCCCCACTTTGGCATCACCCAGCCTGTCAGAGTCTGTGACAGCTGCCACTCAAAAATTTTGCGCAAGGCTGAACGGATGTGTGTACTTAATTCTAATCCTTCCTAGCTTCACTTGACGTACGCAGCGACAGAGGCCATCGACATTCCGTGAGCATGCACAATCCCCGAAACAGCAATGCCCGCGACCTCTTTGACGCTGAACTCCAACGCGCGATTCAACTCTCCCTCCAGGAAGTCGGCGCAACTTCCGCATCTGCCAAGCGTCCCGGCTATGTCCCCTACCAACCCCAGCCATATTCACAGCCCCCGGATGCTCCCTTCGTTGACTATACAACTTACCCGGACAGGGACAGGCGGAGATCAGCACCCCCTGCAACGGCGATCGCTAACGAGGAGGACGATCTAGACTTGAGAGCTGCGATTGAGGCAAGTTTGAGGGAGGCTAACATGCCGAAGCCGAGTGCACCGACGGAAATTTCATCAGCCGGAGAGGTGGGCTATCCTTCGTCCTACCCGCCAACTGTCGCTCTTTCTCCACCCGCTCCCAAGATCCCAAACAACGACCTCGAGCCCCTCGAGGCAGATGCTATCCTCACATTCAGTCAGACTGTCGAACAGGTGCAATCTCGGGGTGGGAAGGACATCTCACGGTACCCGGCTGTTAGCGAACTGTTTGACAAGGCAAATGGGCTGAGACCCAAGCTTGCAATGAGTTTAGATGACGCAGGAAGAAAAGAGCGTAGGCGTCGCTTTCATCCTTTGTTTCTTTATTCTCAGCTCACACTGGTGCTTTAAAAATTTAGAGCTCTTGTCTGAGATGCACGAAAAACTGTCGCAAGCAGTCAAGCTCTATGATAAATTACTGACAAACCAGCTCTCACATCCATCTTGGCGTCGTACTTCTACCGAACAGGACCGCGCATCGACACTCCCGACCGGGTCGACATATACTCCCAATGGATATGCCCAAGCGCAAGGATCTGACGGATATAACCAATGGGAGTCTTTGCACGCCGCGTCTCAGGTTCCGCAATCGCCTATCGCCCAAACGTCTATTCAACCAACGTATGCGCCACCTCCGCCCCCACTTTCAAGCACGTCACGGCCTTCATACACAACTCTTTCATATTCATTCAACCCATCCACTGTCGAGCAAGAATCATCACGCCAGGTCGCATCGCCACCCATTCACCCCGTATCTTCTCCTCTGCTGCAATCTCTTCTGCCAGGTGCACATGCCGCGCAGAATTATCAGCCCGTATCCATCCCACAGGTGGTACCCCCAGTTTCCGTTGCGGCCACACTGGCTGCTGTGCAAGGAAAGGGACAGGAATCTGACGTTAAGAGTACACTGCCTCTTCCCACTGAACTACACACACAGTTTGCCCCGCAACCCATACCGACAGCACCAGCACCCCCTCCCGCTGTCACGTCTTCTGATATAATTACAGATAGAAGTACCATTTCCCGTGCGCATACGATCTCCTCTCGCCCATCCATCACTTCGCCTCCTCTTGCACAGCCACAATCTCCGTCTCTTGTGCGCTCGTCGACGGTTTCGTATGCTGCACCCCCTCAAACCCGCCCACAATCCTATGCTCGTACCCAACCTGTGCGCGCGCCGCAACAGCCATCACATCCACCGCCCCCCCAACCCCAGCTCAACCCTCCACTGCCTGCCTTTCCCACCGCGCCGACGAACGCGCCACACGTGTTTGACCTGTATGCGCCTTCGGTACCAACGGCGCCACCACAAGAACGGCGGGAAGAAATGTTGATTGATCTCTGATTTCTTGATGGACGACGCGTTGATTGTTTTTCTTCTGATCTCCATATTTGCGGTCGGCACTGGCGACTGCGACTAATACGATGTGTAATGGTTTTGAGAAATGCATGGTATGACATTATTATAGAGAACATATATCGCACACACGCTAGAACCAACTGTAGAGGGGAAGATTGAGATTGCTGAGCTTGCCCTTCCGAATATTTTTTTCTTAAACTGGCACGGCGCGCTTGTTGCCAGTGCTTCGTTTCAACACTCGTCTCGAAGGACATCCCCAGGTGTATGGCCGGTTTTCACTACGCTAGCTTTAGTTGATGTGCCCATCGCGGTCCTTTCGGGCTTGTTTCCTGGCCGTGACCACCGAGTCCAAGGTTCCTATTTATTAAGAGAACCCAAGGAGGCTACCTTTCATGGGTCCCTTTTCGCGTTTCGTGCGATACGACCCCGCGGCTTGCTCTCTTTGTGGTGTGTCAGCTCGAGTCCGCTTTCCCCCATGTCGACCCTGTTCTTCTTGGGACTCGGATTCGTGCTCTGCGATGCAAAAGCGGCCGCGAAAAGATCATTCACTAGATAGTTGGCCTTACTGATAAGTCCAAGGGCGTTTGCTCGGAATGAGGTATTCTTGCCACCGTCTCCATCGTCGCTCATCTCTTCAGAGTTCCACCCCTGGTTCAAGTCCTCCCCGAGTGACATTCCGGTGTCTCCATCTTCTTCATCCATAATGGAGGAGTCTGAACCGGTATCCATTTTCTCCCCGAACCCTGCAAACTCGCCATCAAAGTTTGTCGTCATCGCCGTCAATTTCGCTTTCTGCTCTTCCCGCTCTCTCTGCCGTAGCATTTCAACTTTCATATTGTTACCGTCGCCTCCTTTTACATCGCTCACACCGACGTCTCCATCCATAACTGGATCATGATGAGCACAGTATCCGAACATCGGTCTTACCTTGGACACTCCTTGGCCATGGATCTACTTTGGGTCGATGCAAGGCTTCGCTCTCAGTGTGGGCTCTTCGAGAAACAAGTCCTTTGTTCCACCCTCCGTCTCTGGTCGCGGAAACGACACCCAGGAAATTGTCGGCTGCATGTCAGGTTCTGACGTTAGGACCGTGACCAATGTACTCCTTCAAGAATCATAAATCTTGTTACCTAGCTGTTCAAGATTTTGAATCAAAACGATGGATATATTCAATGAAACGGTAACCGAGAGATAGAAACATTGGAGTGACAAGAGGGCAGCTGCTCCGGACCATCCGTGACAAACCAGTCAATGTAGCTATCGTGGTCCGTGGGGTAACTAGGATCTGTAAGCTGCAAGCAAGGGAAGCTGCTGCACTATTCAAATTCATGACCCATCAACAACTTAGGGCTGTTGAAGCCGCAATCACGGCCATCGTACTGTCTACGACCATCTGTTGTACTCGGCTGATCTATCGATTGTGGGTATCATGTTGTTCGCGGCTATCCTATTGTTTATCCTCGCTCTGGATAAACGGTTGCGCTCCTGGCGGGATGATTCGGCGTAGACAAACGTGAGGATCACAAGATCCAACATGAAAACCACCGTAGGGGAGACGTTGAGGTGGGCCGGATGGGCTGACTTCATGAGTCCTAAATTTTTTCCGTAATAACCTACCAGCTCAGCCTGGGAATCAGCACGCTTCATCTGCCCTCGATACGGTCAGAACCATCATCAGTTGCTAATCCAATCCAAAACTGACATACCCAACAGTACGGTGACGATAGCTTCCACTTGTAGGTATACTGATCAGGACCCGAGAAGTAAAGGCCACTGAGCATTCAATGTTTTATCGACATGTCCCAACGTATGTCAGCATTGTGGTCCCCACGTATTGGAGGAGGACATACGAGCTCCAAGCACGCTTTCTGAGCATCCTATCTACAGGTATCACTTTTCCCTTGAACCGAAACAATCCACCGTTATGCGGCCGGGGCCACTCAATAACACCCATTGTCTCTGTGAGGTTCCCTTGATCGCCTTGAATAGGTTTGCTGATTGTGGTCGCCTTTGATGAAAATGCAGGGGGCGTGGAGATGTTGTAGAGGATATTGCCTTGCTCATCCAGGACATCTGTGTTCATGTGGTTTGAGGTGGTGAATGTAAGACGCATGTTCACAGCTGCTGAGGGGAGACGACATGCTCAACGTTCAGGCCTCTAGTAATAAAGGGCACTGTAACACCACACAAGTCATAAATACCGCAATCTGTACTGGGTAAGAAACTTACCTTTTCAATCCACTGCGGTCAAGATGTGGCTCCAGCTTGCCCAAGGTGGATCAGGCGGTGCACCAAATTACGTCCCATTTGCGTTCCAGTTCGAACGTGTCTTGGCAGTGAAGGAATCCACCAGTAATGGCATTTAGCGAAAAAATAATTGCTGTAATTCGATTGCAGATCGAACTGAAACATGTCTGGCAGGTTTTCATTAACGTTACGGAATGCTCGTAGCACACCTCTAACAGAAGGCACGCGTAGGCTCATTGTGTGCGAAGACCACCCCATGCTTCCATTCCCATCCTCTCCGTTGTCAGGCTCGCTGATTAAATTCGACATCATCAGATGATGTGGTGGCAATGCGATCATCCACAGGATGGATTGTTTCGAAAGTATGTGGCCATCGCCCTTTTAATGAGGATCCCGTGCGGCGTTGCAGTCTCGGGGCAAGATTCTACAGCCAGCGGTACAGACTAAACACAAAACCAGTGCGCTTGTCGGCCCACTTGAAACCGCATGCTTAAACACTCATCTCGAAAACATCTTTCTACGCCATTTTTTTTTCGTCACTCAGTCAACTCGCACTCCACAGGATTATGGTTGATACCCGATCGCGCCTTTCGGGCCTTTCTCCCTTGGCTGTCGCCACCAAGCTAAAATAGCCAAGCTGGCTGAGACACTCCTCTGTGGCATGCTGGTATGACCGGTACTGTTGTTTCCTTTCTTTGTATCCTCCAGGCTCCTATTCACGGGCCTTGTGGTCATTTCCGCTGAGATACGACTCCCGATCGGCTCACCCTGTACCGGGCCACTGCAGGAGCCACACGTTGAAGAAATCCCTACTATCTGACTTATTCGGAAATCGGATATCATTTTTGATAGGACCTACAAAGATATATGTATATGGTGACAATCAGTCGGCGATTGCAATTGCGACCAATCAAAAGTATCCTAGCCGATCAATGCACTTCAATATTCGGAATCACCACCTACAACTTCTTGAATATTGTCCTACTTAGCACATGACTGCTGACATTCTCACAGCATTACCTCGTGAAACACACGAGTATCACACGAAAAACCTTGAATCACGAAAAACCTTGGAATACATTCGGCTTGAGGGGGAGTGTTGAATAAGCAAGCCGAATATAGTAATCAAACCACACGGCCTAGCAAGATGATCGTGCAGAATCGATCGCTCAGTAAGCTAATAAGGAGACTTCTCCTATAGTAACTCCTAATAGTACATTGTATAAAAGAGGTAGAATAAGAGAAGAAAATATATGTCCCACCTCTGTTCTTTCTCGACCTAGGATTCCTGAGTCTTGACTGTACACCTTACCAATCCTTTCCCCCGCGCGCTTGTGACCTTCCCATCAATAAATATAGATGACGCTAACTACTATAATCCATCCCGATCAAGCACTGCTTGTACGTCAGTGGCGTCGCTGTGTCCATTATTATTAGAGGCTTGAACGCTGAACGCTGAGCGCTGAGCGCTGAGCATCTCACTCCTTCTCAGCAGTTGTAAACATGCGCCTTACATTCACAACCTCAAACCACATGAACACAGATGTCTTGGATGAGCAAGGCAATATCCTCTACAGCATCTCCACACCTCTTGCATTTACATCAAAGGTGACCACAATCAGCAAACACATTCAAGGCCGGCAAGGAAACGTCACAAAGACGATGGGTGTTATTGAGTGGCCTTGGCTACTTGACGGTGGATCGTTTCGGTTCAACGAAGAAGTGATGTCCATAAATCAGATGCTCAGAAAGCGTAGTTTGAGCTCGTACGTCCTCCCCCAATAGACAAGGATCGTAGTGCTGACACATTGGGACATGTCGGTAAAATACCGAATGCTCAGCGGTCTTTACTTCTCGGGTCCTGATCTGCATATCTACAAGTGGAAGCTATCACCGCGCTGTTGGGTATGTCAGGTTGATTTGGTTAGCAACTGATGATGATTCTGACCATGCTGAGGGCAGACGAAGCGTGCTGATTCCCGGGCTGAGCTAGTCCGGTATCACAAGAAGAATTTAGGGATCGTCAAGCCAATCCATCCAGCCTACCTTGATGTCTCCCCGACGGTAGTATTCATGTTGGATCTTGTGATCCTCACGTTTGTCTACATCGAGTCATTGCGCCAGGGGCGCAGTCGTCGATCCGGGGCCGGGATACTACTACGATAGGCGTGGCAGCCTCGTTGACGGGCGGTGGTTTTTGTCAATGGGCGGAAAAGTGAAGGAAACCCCTGGTACAGACTGAGCCAATCGGAAGTTGTATCGCAGCGGAATGACCGCAAGACCCGTAAATAAGAGCCCGAAATACAAAGAAGAAAGGAAACAGTACCAGTAATACCAGCATGCCGCAGAGGATGTCGGCCAGCTTGGCTATATGAACTCGGTGGTGACAGCCAAGGGAGAAATGCCAGAAAGGTGCAATCGGGTATCAGCCATAAACTGGTGGAGTGCGAACCGACTACGTGACGGAAAAAAATGGCGTAGAAAGATATTTTCGAGATGAGTGTTTAAGCATGCGTTGCAGGTGGGCCGAAAAGCGCACCGGTTTTGTGCCTAGTCTGTACCGGTTGTAGAATCTTATCTTGAGCAACGCAGCACGGGATTCTCGTGGAAAGGGGGATGGCCGCATACCTTTTCCTGTGGATGATCACATTGCCACCACATCATCCGATGATGTCGAATTTAATCAGCTATCCTGACAACGGAGGGAATGGGAATGGAAGCATGGGGCGGTCTTCCTCGCACACAATGAGCCTACGCGCGCCTGCCATTAAAGATGTGCTACTGCCAGCTTGGTGCAGCTAGTAGGCCCACCCCCGTATGCTAAGAGCAATCGGTAACGTTGATGAAAACCTGCCAGGTATGTTTCAGTTCAATCTGGAATCGAATTACAGCAATTATTTTTTCGCCGCATGCCACTACAGGTGGATCCATTCGCCGCCAAGACACGCTCGAACTGGAAAGTAAAGGGAACGTAATTTGGTGCACCGCCTGATCCACCTTGGGCAAGCTGGAGCCGCATCTTGACCGCAGTGGACTGAAAAGGCAATGAGTGCCGTCGCTGTGTCCTTTAATACTAGGGGCCTGAACGCCGAGCGTCTCATTCCTTCTCAGAAATAATTGTCAACATGCGCCTTACATTCACCACCTCAAACCACACGAACACAGATGTCTTGGATGAGCAAGGCAATATCCTCTACAACATCTCCACACCACCTGCATCTTCATCGAAGGTGACTACAATCAGCAAACGCATTCAAGGCGATCAAGGGAACCTCACAGAGACAATGGGTATTATTGAGTGGCCTCGGTCACGCAACGGTGGATTGTTTCGGTTCAGCGGAAAAGTGATATCTATAGACGAGATGCTTAGAAAGCGTGCTTGGAGCTCGTACGTCCTCTCTCAGCAGACAAGGATCGCAGTGCTGATAGACATTGGGACATGTCGATAAAACATCGAATGCTCAGTGGTCTTTACTTCTCGGGTCCCGATCAGCACACTTACAAGTGGAAGCTATCACCGCGCTGTTGGGTATGTCAGTTTTGCATCGGTTGAGTTAGCGGCTGATGATGATTCTGGCCTTGCCGAGGGCAGATGAAGCTTGCTGATTCCCAAGCTGAGCTGGTACGATATCACCAGAAGAATTTGGGGATCAGGAAGCCAATCCATGCGGCCTACCTCGATGTCTCCCCTGCGGTGGTTTTCATGTTGGACCTTGTGGTCCTCACGTTCGTCTACGTCGAGTCGTTGCGCCAGGAGCGCATTCGTCAATCCGCCGCGGCGACAAACAATAGGAACCAGATGATAGCCATGAACGCGGCTGCAGTGGCAAATGCGGTAGCGGCAACAAATGCGGCAAATGCAGCTTGTATGGCAGCCCCGGCACCTCCATGTTGTTGACGGGTCGTGGTCTTGGGTCATGGGGGAAAAACCGACAACTTCTTTTGCTTGCAGACAGATCTTGGTTCACCCCAACGGACCACGATAGCTACATTGACTGGTTTGTCGTGTACGGTGTTGAAAGTGTCCGGAACAGTTACCCTCTTGTCGTTCCAATGTTTCTACCTCTTGGTTACTTGTTCCAATTGAATACATATTCGAATATCTTAACCGATAGGTAACGGGGGGGTTGGACCACAAAGTCTGACCTGACATACAGGCGACAATCCTTTTCGCAGGAGTATGACAGGTCATACGGTTTAAATCCGTAACGGAAGTGGGGGTTAGACCGATGTTGCGTATGTGCTCGTCGAGGGGAACGTCGAAAATTGTCCAACATAACATTGGGATGGAGTCACGTGATACGAACACTACTTCTCCATGGCACGCAAAGTTGGCAAGACACCCGACGATGCCACGAGCGACGACGAAGCTCCTGAGCTCGTTTCCCGCTCAACATCAAAAGCAGACGCCAAACGGAGCCAAAAAGCGTTGCGCGACTTTGCGGCGGACGAAAAGGCGCGCAAGAAGGCCCGTAATAGGGAAAGAGATCAAAAACTAAGAGAGAGGGCACAGGCGACCAAGCGCGCGGGGACAGGCGAGCGGCGGGGAGAGGTCCATTTGGGGGATGAAGATGGCAGTGCCGACGGTGTGGATGGAGGTGAAGGTGACGATGTGGAAGCTAGGATGCTGCGAGCTATGAGGGATGCGGCAGCGGAAGTAGGGAATGCAGAAGGCGATGAAGAAGACGAGTTTGCAGGGTTCGGGGAGAGAATAGATTTTGGTTCAGACTCCTCCATCGCGGATGATGAAGACGAAGACACCGAAATGTCGATCAGGGAGGGTGATCAGGGGGAGGCTCTAACAGATGACGATGAAATGAGCGACGATGAAGAATTTGACACGAGCACCCCATTCCAACAGAGATCCAGCAGTAAGGCCAACTATCTCGCGGATGACCTTTTCGCGGCCGCTTTTGCCTCGCAAAGCACGAAACCGAAACCCCAGAAAAACACGGGGCCGACTCAACAGCAAACCGACAAGATCCGAAAGCGAAAATCCTCCGTGCGCCGTCCAAAGGACCTCGTGGTTGGGTATGTTGAGTCTTTTCACGTCCAGTTCGTCACACCTTCAATCTACGTTCAGTGGTCGTACTATCCGCACGTTGCCCGCGCTCTCGGATCCGCAATCCCAAGCTACAGCACGCACTCTCCCGTCTGCGCGTTCTCGCAGATTCGTAGATCGATGTTTAGCACTAAAAGGCAAGCATGCCATTCTCAAAGCAAAGAAAAAGGGGTGGGAGCGACGTCCAGGTAAATGGCTTTTTTGTTATACTACACGCACTACCTTATATTGTATGCTGTAGCAAACGTCGGTGTCATGAAATATCAAGGGGCCCCGCATGGGTTCGCTCGGGGTACAGGGTAATACCTTCTACACTTAGGAGGGCCAATCAGACTATTACATACCTTAATGCCCTGGGTAAAGTACAGTCGCGACTCCAGGGTGGCCCCTGTAGGCGTTCCTTTGGGAAGGCACTGTCTGGCATGTCCTCAATCTGTGGACGAATTTTATCTTTACACTTGTCGTTGGTGAGTAGAGGTACCAAAGCGGGTTGTTGACCGTCATGCTGCGTGGCATATGCCGGGAATACGCACTCCCGCTATTGTGCGGTGTTCCACTGGTGTTCTGTGTGAAGGTTCAAATCGCTTGGGCTGGATGCAACCGGTGGTAATTTGGCCCACACTAAGGACGGTTGAAATCTGCTGATTCCGATGTTGAACTAGCATGTGGTATCATGAAAAAAAAAATTTGGGAACCTAAAGCCGGCCCGTTCAGCTTATTTCTTCAAGAGCGATATTCATATTAGGTCTTATCGTCCTCACATTTGTCTGTAGCAACGTGGAAAGTAGTTGGTACGACACGTTCCGCTTGGTTGAAAGCCTGTACTCTGAAAAAAGGCATCCGACCCTGCATAAGTGGACACAGGGTACAACGCAGCCGAGCCAAAAAGTTAGACCTTGGTCACTTACAACTGCTTCCATTGCTCTCATCACAACTTTCGGCGTAAATAGACTTGGAGGGCGATTTATCTGCGTGTCGAAAGTGGTCTGTAGAGTCCTGCCCGAGCAAGTCCGCATCATCCATCATCCTTCTGCGATTTCCACTCGAGGCCGCTTTGTGGATCGTCCTTCCAACTCCTCGCCTTCATGGTCCTCTCCTCCGTCTCCATCTGCACCGTTCCCATCCCCCGTCTTCGATCCCGCATCTGGGTTTCCGCCGTCAACGTCTTCACCCGAAGCCGTATCCTTGTGACCTGACCCTCCAACCCCGACATAACAGCCCAGCGTACTATTCCACCCATATTCTCTCCCCAAAACTCTCGTCAACACGTTGAACGCACCCACGTCGGCAAACGGAACGTTCGTCCTCGGATCGCGGTACTTAGCGGGTTGCCCTGTGATAGGGCATGTACGAATTGGCCGGGCTATCAGACAACGTCAGAATCCACGTAGACCCATACACGAACAAAAAGGAATGGCACTGTGAGACGAAAACCTCACCTAGAGGTCGCCCCTTTCCTGTGAAGACTTTTACTTCATCCCACTTGACGTGATCCCCAAACATGGCCGACATAGTATCTTTCCACGATGGTTTTGAGGGTATAACTTGGGAACTCTCATGGATGACGTAGTTTTTACAGACATTTTCTGTACGGTGAGCGACGGGGGGAGTGGGAGGGGCAGGTAGGTGCGGGGGCAGGAACGGTGGAGTTTGCGTTGATGAGGGTTGTGGTTGTGGTTGGGTTTGGGTCTGCGATGGTTGTCCTTGCCACGACGAGGCCGACGGGATGGAGGAAACTGCAGGTACAGCATGGTCCTGAGCATTTAAAGAATGGGTCGATGGGAGAGTCGACGTAGTAGCCTCTTGCGGTTTTGACCCCGTGCTTGCCGTGAGTGGTGTATATGAATAAAACGGCATACTATACGCCTGACTCCCCACCGTACCCGCGCCAATACCCGGTGAGAACACGAAGCTATACTTACCCGCATATAAATTGGCACTCGTCGCTGGTGTTGCTGGCGGTGGAAGTGAAGGAAGTCGGACTTCTACCTGAACCGTCTCTTTCCTGCTGATCCACCGCAAGACGGGACCTTCGATAGATTTCTTGACTACACGCGCCTTGGCGCGTTTTTCTTCTTCGAGCCGCAAGTAGTCGCGGTGCTCTGTGATGTTTCCCTCTTCAGTATCGAGCGCGCGTGCAATGAGTTCATCTTGGGTTAGCAATCGAGTGATCGTCTTCGTCTTCTTCGGAATTGCTGCCTATATGTGGCTGCTATGAAGGAGACCCAGAAGCGACCAGAAATGCCCACGTACACGCTTCTCTTCGGCATCCTTGATACGACTGACAGTAGCGGAAGTATTCATGACCGTGTGTCGCCTCTGACTGTGCCTCTTGACACCTACAGTCCCCGCGCCACCCTCGATGACTTTCCCAGTTTCAGCATTCACGGCAACACCCAAGGAGACACGACGTTTAGGCTTTTGGGTTACCCGTGATTTTGGTTGTGATGGGCCAGCCCCAGGATTAAACGTCACTCGCTGACGTGCGTGTGCCGCTGCGGTGGCTTTTTCAACGCGCGCACGCGCGATCTGAAAAGGAGAGGGTAGATCAAGTCCTACTCTAAGCGACCATAATCAGACACATGAAACGCACCTTACGCTCTCTCTGTTCCTCTTCCTGAACGACTCCATCCCCCTCTTCTATGCCCTCTTGTGCCGCTTCTTCGTCTGTGCTTGCGAAGTCCGACTCAAAGATGTCTTCTTCCTCTAGGAACAGAGCATCGAATCAATACAAGGGTGACATAAATAACCAAAGAAAACGCACCCTTCTCGACGATAAAGTCAACATCCTCTTCGGGTCCTTGCGGCTCCTCGATCGCAAGCTCAGCCAAAGCCAGCTCCATCCTAGCATCCATCTGAGTGCTGTTGAAAGGAGAAAGTCGTCAAACAATAAATACCGATTCCCTGCAGTGCTTCGCTTTGGCCTGCGTGAAACAAGACTCTCTTCTATTGTCATGTCTTTAGTGTGGTGTCAAGTGGTGACACAAAACGACCCCAAAAAGGCAAAACAAAGCCTTGGAATTAAACAAGGCCAAACAACCGCCTGGTTAAGCATACATGATGAACGTTTATTTGTAGGGACGAACATTTTCTGTCGGAAAACAACACATTCAGAGTATGACTTCATAATTGCTAGAGGCACGAATCACATTGTGGGACTTGTATGATGGGCTTTTCGTTCGATACACAAGATTATCCTGTAAGCAGGCCTGCTTCGAAGACTTGCGCCATCAATCGGACACCTCTGACAAACCGCTTCGTTATCTGAAACAGAGGATGTACCCAAGATTGCTGAAGCACGCCTCAGAGAGAGTATATAATCGGGGAGTTCCGTGACCAGATCGTGAGCTGTGAGTGCGCAGTCTAACAGAAAGAAAGACCACCAGACAATTATACGTGAGGCTTCGAGACGCCCCGGTGAAGACTCATCCTGTCGCTACACACAAATCTTGCCACATGGAACACTCCATCGAGTGCGTCCTTTGTTAGTCCCTGCCCGACCACTCCTGACCGTCATTATTCATATATGTGATATGCAACATTCCATGTCACAGAAGCAGTTAAATGTTGCCGACAAATCCAAACTGATATTGGTGTTCACAAGAAATGATCAGGGTGGGGTGCTCGGTCAGTGGTCGCAGGCCGGTGTCATCGGAGCGCCCATTGCAGATTTTCAGGAATCACAAAGTGGCAAGTGACAGCATCATGTTGCAATAAGTCGCAAAGCGAGCATACCGGCAAGCCCGCAGGAAGTGGTCCGTTTCTAGGATATCGCGCTTGCGCGCGTGCATGGCCGAAATATTGAACTGGGCCTACTAGTCGTTGCTCTCTGTTCGCCATGTAGTCCGCGCGCAACGCACATCCTTGGATCATGCAATGGAGATGAGGTCTGAGCGACGGGCACAACATGATTCAGTGAAATTACTCAGCAGGGCAGGAGAGAGCATATTTTACGTGACACGCCGTCATAAGAGTGTTCCCCTCTCCAGATGATTCAGCGAAACACATGCGAAACAACGTCCCTGGCGTTGCTAAGTTTGGCTTGCTTGATGGGGCAACAATGCTTGCCGATGCGATAAGGAGCTGTTCGTGTGAAGCTCGACTCAGTTGGGCCATCTCATAAATGGACGGAGAGTCGTGGTATGCTGAGTGCCACGGACTGATGCCTACACGGTTGGATTTCTATGACAGGTCTGTCATTGTTCAGCTATCTGGAGCAGTCTCGGTTAGGCCATCGCATAAAGGTTTAATCATAGTCGATAACTGTCGTGCCCTGCTCACTTGCGTGCAGAAATGACAGGCACTGGTGGGATGATGGTTTCAGGGCTCATCATGATGGTTCACAGGCACCTTGAAGGGTCGAATGTGGCGGGGTTGCGTTTCAAAGGTGACCTTGTCAGAAAAGTCAGTTTGGTCTATAGGCCAAGGCCTAAAAGGGAGTTGTCCAACTCTGACCGGCACCGACGACTACTAACGGGAATCATGTCATGAGATACTAGATAAACATTTCGCCTTTTGACATAGAGCCGGCTATATCGCGTTATGGCCCAGGTCTGGGCATTGGGACCTGAGCGGAATTGTACAGCGCGCTGGGCCCGCGGCGAGCACAGGGGCTGACGTTCATGTCATGAGTCATGCTGAATTGAATACGATGCCATCTTTGGTGAGCTATGGCCAGAATGTAGTTCGCGCTGCGCGTGGCTGTGGCTTGGACTGTGGACTCACACGATAGCCGTTAATACCGTATTTGCGTTGGCCCTGGGACCTGAGCGTAACAAATGGTGATTTTGTTGAAGCGATTTGGACGCCACCCTCACGAATGAGATGCCCTTCAAAGACTGGTTTTATGATGTTGTCCTGACTATGCTTGAAATGAAATGAAGTGGAAAATACTTGACTGTTCATCAGTAATTGATGATCGCAAGGCAAGTGTCATACTGGATTTGTCTTTAAAGATCAGCTATTTTGGCCGCACAGTGATCGAGTTCACCCGAAGACTGCATTAGTCACAAAGGTAGGTCATGTACATACCACAAATTCACGTTTTGATTCAGACAATCAAGAACTTGTGCCGCTCACTAAACCCTGGTGAAAGATGGCACCCATAACTTGATAATTTAGCAGATGAATAAAGGACCCGATGACCCGATGTTTCGGCCTTTATTGAAGTTGCACGATGTTCCCGGGTTTATCCCGCCATCAAAATGATCCGGAGATGATGATCACGTATTGCAGCCCTAGAAGACTCTCCCTGCGTCCGAGGTCTTCCGTTTTCCCACCTATGATATTTATAGGCCAAATGGAGTTAGGAAGCCTTCTAGATACTCGCCGTGATCTGATCTCGCCCTTCCGGGAATCGTTAGCAGCGTTCGCTATATGTACCGTCCGTCGGGTGAATATCAACCTGATCACCTTTTTTCCGTGCTTATAGTTGCTCGTGAATCAATTTTATGGCCACCGTCGTCCAGGTTGCTTTCTCGACTCAAGTTCATGACTACGTGACTAGTACGCTGCCTATTCTCAGTCCTTATCCTTTTCCAACGTTCTGGTTCTCGCTAGTCATGGTCATCACTACTATTGGATATGACTACAGTAAGTGGGACACGTTCCCCTGCACTGAAAGGCATTTGACATTCTAGTCCTTACATTTCCGAGAGAGGCATGGTTCATGTTGGCACGTTATGATGACGCACACTGACTAACAACGTTCGCAGATCGAATATATTTGGGTTAGCGCACTTCTCGGGTCAATTATATCTTCTCATGTGACTACAGAGCAAACCTTGGACCTGGGTATCCACGTTGTTCGTTCTCGTATGTACTCTAACCACTCCTACCACACCGCTCTTGAATTAATTTTTGCTCTCTTCCAGGCCCGTTACTTCGGGCTGTGTTATGTCATGTGCGTTGATTCTCATCCTAGTATCTACTCTCTGACAATCAGTACCACTGATTTACTAGGATCAATCCCCTTCGTATGTTCAAACCCGTGGTCGTGCATACATTGTGCTGATACCTGAGCAAAGTGGGGAGTTCGTTCCTACCGGGGCCTGCAAAGGTAATCTATCACACGAACTTTGATAACCAAAGGACTGAGGTTTTATGCGCGTTAGACGTATGTTTCCATCACACCTATAGTGATTTCTGAGCGGGTAATTGAACCCTATAAATAGATGTGAGCAGACTTGTTCCATTTGTCTGATGCCTGCTGCTCCAACTGGTGGTACTATCAGGTGATATACTTTTTATTTTGGCGACATGGGCTCTCTGGATATTTGTCGGATCTTCAGATTGTGAGGCTTTGTTCTCATTTGGGCTACAGCGACTGACCGAGCACAGTGATGATGATCCTTCGTGTATGGGCATTATATGGCCGATCAAAGCCTATACTTTGTGCCCTCCTCGTGTTCTACGCCTTTGAAGTGATCGCATACCTCGTTTTTTGCATCAAAATAAGTATTGACTGGCGTCCTTTGAGTAAGTGATTTTTCACGCGACATCAGTAATCAATACCCATGGTTTTCTGAACCATGCAGATTTTACCGTTCAAGTATTCAGTCTGTCTGTTTGCTGGATGAAT
This sequence comes from Xerocomus potaroensis, assembly GCA_038088895.1. Classification (NCBI taxonomy): domain Eukaryota; kingdom Fungi; phylum Basidiomycota; class Agaricomycetes; order Boletales; family Boletaceae; genus Xerocomus; species Xerocomus potaroensis. The sequence goes on along the minus strand of JBBPJT010000277.1, from coordinate 11,887 downwards.
GTATTCCCAGCAGTCTGGCCAAAAACCATAGACAGCATCCAGATGTCACTTGGCGCACTCATGTGTCTGCTCATCGGTTTTCAGTTCGTCAAGGAGTTGCTCCGGGTGCGTGCAGCGGCGAGCAGATATCGACTGAACCCTTATATGCTCATTCTCGTGCGTGAAGGCACGTTATACTTTATCATGTATGTCATCACTTTGTTCTTTGCTCTCGGGATGTACTCTCTGAACCGATGGGGAATAAAATAGTGTCTTGACATCGACGCTCCTGGATGAGCTGTCTTCGATACAAGTCGTTTCTTTCAATGGATGGTGGATGCTGCTTTTCGCTCTAGAAGCTATACCCCCATTCACGCTCTTTCCCCGGTTCATCCTGAACTTACGTGAGTTGTATGCACGTCGTACTCAAGGCAAAGATGGAAGCAAAATTGACACGGCGTTCGGTTTGGGGTCATTGTCTGGTGTTGGCATTGTTGCGAGTACGATCGAGTTTGCATACACTGGACAGAACGAAAGACTGGAGCGGGATATAGAAGAGATACAAATAGAAGTCGATAGTGAGAGTGTGTGACGGAGGGGGAGATTTAGTTGATGTATCTTGAGCACGTGAGAGGCTTAAGAGCTGAGCGCTGCGCCATGGTATCAGCGTGCCGTCGTACACCCATCGTCGACATCCTCTGAGCGGTGTATAAACAGTTGGAATTTATAGCACAAGGTGGTTTTTCACGATGTTTTTGCCAGCGTCACAACTGCCCAGGTTCTGCACAAGGGACAAGAGATTTTAAGAAAATTTCACGGTTTTCTTGGTATTTTGGTGCAACGAGTCCCAACAGATACCATCTACTGAAAACACACCATCACCATCACAAACCCAAGCTCGTATTCCATGCAGGTCATGTCATGCAGGTACGTACCAAGGCTAAATGCAATCCAATATGCGAGGGCCACCCTTCCAGAACCGCAGTGATGTCCCGTCCAATTGACGAACAAGAAGGTGCCAACGCCTATTCGAAGAGTCGAGTCATGACGAAGAGAGCGACGACCCAAGGTTGCATGTGCGTGGGTTGAGCATTGACCAGGGCCTAATTTTTCGAATCGCATGCAAACCAAATCGGGCTTGAAATGTCCATTCTTCAGCCGACTCCAGTATGGGGACGCAAGCATGCCAAGACGCGAGTGCCACTATTCCAGGTTTGCACCGTTGTCCCATCCCGATCGACAGACAATGGGAGGACAGTGACGAACCGAGAAGTCAGATCCAAAGTATTGGATTTGCATGTGCGAGAAACAAGAGCCGAGCGAGACGCGCTGACTTGGACCGATGCGGGAGAGAAGAGGAAGGGGGTCAACAGACACCCAAGGGATTTGCGCCATACCCGAAGTTGACGCTAAATCACAAGGTCTGTCCGGCGAGGAAGTGAGGAGAAAAGTAGTGGGCCTCTAAGACGAGTGCGATTTTCATCGATTTATCACTCACCTACGAATGAGTGGCGGAGTTGACCCAACATCTATCATGATTCCAGGGTGGCGGGGGACGTGTCTTCGAGAGTCCACCGTGGATTTGGACGGGAATCGTGCAATTGTGTCGGAAAGGTATACACGATTGTCAGACTGATCATCTTTGTCTGCAGGAGTGCGATTTCTGTCTGGCGCTCGAAGAGGAAGAACGTCGGCCGTGTACGATGAGGTGAGTGATACCCGCGTTGGGATGTCTTACTCTTGGATAAAACGTTCACTGCAATGCGCAACATGCGGGAAGGCACATGTATACGTTCGGTAGCGTTCTTCGGGCAGGCGGCGGTTCACGTGCACGCTCCCTTGCAGATGTATTGAATCAACATTTGTGCGGCAGGTCATGCAAATTTTCGGGAAGGAATGGGTACTTGGACAAGTGTGCAAAAGTACGTGAGCACGATCATTCATGTCGCTTATCGAATCCCTTTCTGGATGGCGAGGACGGATCTCCCTGCGGTACGTACTGTGTACCGCTGGAAGTGCTGCATGGCAGCGCAAAAGTGCACGTGGGTGCTCGAAAAGGCCCCATTTTCCTAGTATGTCCATTTCAAGCAACAAAACAAGAAGCTTCCCCACTCGTCCACCCCGCTGAGCAACTCATCCATTTGGGGTCGCGTCCTCCACATGCCCCCGCCGCCCCTGTGGGCTTGCTAACTCCCTCGATTGGGTTTAAGGGGGGTAGCTGGCACCATAAACAGTCTTTGAAGGGCGACGGCAAGGGTAGGAGTAGCACCATGACGAGAGCTTTCGCAGGCTCGAAACCATTTACCCAACTCGATCCCCTTATCTGATCCATACCCGTACTGTACATGGCGAGGCGCTCTCATGGATCCTTGTAGGAAGGTGCCCGACGGACGGGCAAGCAGGCAGACGGCCTGAGGGCCCTCCCTCGCACATGGACACAGGACCAGTAGGGCTTTTGGCCATAGTCCCTCACTCTTCGTGCAGCCCCAGTTCGTGCTTGCGGGAATGTAAACGACCGATTATTACCTTGCTGATTTGTATATACTCATGCCGTGTCCCCACACTTTTAGCCGTGCAACCGGTCCAGCTTACGACTAGTCGATGGGAGCACCCAGCGTCGCACTCCTTTGAGGCGACGATTACGGGCAAAAACGTGGTTGTTTCGGTAAATTATTTGTTTTTATACTGGTCTCTTTCGCAGTATTCTCAACGCTTGTTTGCAACCTTTGTGATTTACATTTGTGCATTAACGTGGCGCTGGTACGACTCGATATTTTCCAAATGTTTTAAAGTGTACCAAATCGATCCCACCCGGTGCTACAAAGCACAAGGGACCACACAACCATAGCCTGGACGAGAAGATTGTCCATCTCTGCGAAGCGAAGTATAGTATTAGTTCGTTTCTGCAACTTTCTTGTCTCACCGTTCCTTAGATGTGAAAAATTGTTACTTTTTCACCTTGCCTCTCGCTCGGTTCGTTGCGCTTTCGGACCCAACGTTTGCTCAGACGCCGACGAATCGCTCAAAAGCCATCCACAGCAAGAACACGAGACAAGTCACGGGCCCGTGGCAAATACCTACTAGAATAGATGCGCCAAACGACGAACTGCTAGAAATTGAAGGATGCAAGTTCTCCGCCCACTATGAGGGCACACCAATGACGTGTGATCTCGTTTGCCCAGTGATAGGCCAGCATCATCTGAGCACCAACTGTAGGTTTTCGGGAATTACAAAATGGGGAGTGCCAGCATTATGTTGCGGTACAGCCACAAAGTGGGCATACCAGCGAGCCCACAAGACGTGATCCATTTCTAGGATATTGCGCTTGCGCTCTACGTGACCAAAACATTGAACGGAGCCTGCTAGTCGTTGCTCTCTGTTCGCCGTGTAGTTCGCTAGCAACACACCTCCTCGGATCATGCAATAGAGATGAGGTCTGAGCGACGGGCACAACATGATCCAGTGAAACCACCCAGCAGGGCGGGAGAGAGCATATTTTATATGGCACACCGTCATGAGTGTGTCCCCAGATGTCTCAGCCAAACACATGCGAATCGATGTCCCTGCTTGATGGGGCAACGGGGCTTGTTGATGCGATGAGGAGTTGTTTGTGTGAAGTTCGACTTGGTTGGGCTGTGTCATGAACGGATGGAGAGTCATGGTCCAGCAATCGGTATTTGGGTTGGCCCTGGGACCTGAGTAACAAGTGGTGATTCTGTTGAAGTGATTTCGACGCCACCCTCACGTACTGTGCTTTGTATTGTTCCCTGCATGCTAAGCCTGGGAATTACGTTCCGTTCCCTCTTCCGCCAACTTCCCGCCATGTAATCTCACGGTCTTACGCGTGTCATACCAGTTTCGTCTCTGAAGATCACCCGTTTTAGTCGTTGAGTTCGCGCGGCAGACTGCATTAGTCACAAAGGTGGGTCAGGGTCATCTACATACCCTTGAGAAATCCGTGCTTTGCAACTTGCGCCGCTCAGCTTACTAAGCCCTGGTAAAAGATTGCACCCATAACTCGATAATTTAGCAGATGACTACAGGACCCGATACTTCAGCCTTTATTGAAGCACACAATGTGCCCGGGCTTATCCCGCTATTAAAATAGTCCGGAGATAATGACCGCGTATTGCAAAGACACTCCTTACGTTCAAGGTATACCATTTTCCCACTGGTGATATTTATAGCGCCAAGTTGGAGTTAGGAAACCTTCTAGATACTCGCCCTGATCTCTCACACAGCCCTTCTGACAACCATTAACGGCGTTCGTTATATATACCGTTTCTCAGGCGAGTATCAACCCAACCACCTTTTGTTCCGTGTTTATAGTTACTCGTCAATCAATTTTATGGCCACCACTATCCAGGCTGCTTTCACCACAATTCAAATTTATGACTATGTGACTAGTGCGCTGCCTATTCTTAGTCCTTATCCCTTTCCAACGTCCTGGTTCTCACTAGTCATGGTCATCACTGCTATTGGGTACGACTACAGTAAGTGGGATATGTTCCTCTGCATTGAAAGGCATTTGACATTCTAGTCCTCACATTTCCGAGAGAGGCATGGTTCATGTTGGCACGTTATGATGATGCACACTGACTAACAACGTTCGCAGATCGAATACATTTGGGTTAGCACACTTCTCCGGTCAATCATGTCTTCTCATGTGACTACAGAGCAAACCTTGGACCTGGGTATCCACGTTATTCGTTCTCGTATGTATCCTGACCACTCCTACCACACCGCTCTTGAATTAATTTTTGCTCTCTTCCAGGCCCGTTACTTCGGGTTGTGTTATGTCATGTGGGTTGATTCTCATCCTAGTATCTACTCTCTGACAATCAATACCACTCGTTGACTAGGATTAATCCCCTTCGTATGTTCAAATCCGTGGTCGTGTATCCATTGTGCTGATATCTGATCAAAGTGGGGGGTTCGTTCCTACCGGGGCCTGCAAAGGTAATCTATCACACCAGTTCTTAACCAAAGGACTGAGGTTTCATGCATGTTAGACGTACGTTTCCATCACGCCTATAGCGATCCTCTGAGCGGGTAATTAAACCCTATACATAAATAGATGTGAGCACACTTGTTCCATTTGTCCAATGCTTACTACTCTAACTTGTGGTGCTATCAGGTGATATACTTTTTATTCTGGCAACATGGGCTCTCTGGATATTTGTCGGAACTTCGGATTGTAGGGTTTTGTTCTCATTTGGGCTACAGCGACTGACCGAGCACAGTAATGATGATCCTTCGCGTATGGGTATTATATGGCCAATCAAAGCCCGTACTTGTCACCCTCCTCGTGCCCTACTCCTTTGAAGTGATCACATACCTCATTTTTTGCATCAAAATCAGTATTGACTGGAGTTCTTTGTGTAAGTGAAATATTTTCAGGCGACATAATAAATAAATACCACGGTTCTCTGAACCCTACAGATACTACTGCTCAAGTATTAAATCAGTCGATTTGCTCGGAGAATGTGTTCCCAGCAGTCTGGCCCAAGACTATCACCAGCGTCCAGATGTCGCTTGGCGCACTCATGTGTCTACTCATCGGTTTTCGGTTCGTCATGGAGTTGTTCCAAGTGTATGGAACAGCAAACCGGTTTCAACTGAACCCTTATATGCTTCTTCTCATGCGTGAAGGCGCGTTATACTTTGTCATGTGCGTCGTCTCTTTGTCCTTTGCTCAGAACATACTCTCTAAGCTGATGAAAAAAAAGCGTTTTGACATCGACGCTCATAGATGAGCTATTTTCGACACAAGTCGTCTTTTACAATGGATGGTGGACACTATTTTTCGCTCTGCAAACTATACCCCCATTCACGCTCTTTCCACGTTTCATCCTGAACCTACGGGAGCTGTATGCACACCGTACCCAATGCAGAGGCGGAAGCAACATCGACACGGCGTTCGGTTTGGGATCACGGTCTGGTGCTGACATTGTTGCAAGTAGGATCGAGTTTGCATACGCTGAACAGAACGAAAGACTGGAGCAAGATATAGAAGAGATACAAATGGAAGAAATAACACTCCACGGCAAGAGTGCGTGACGGAGAGGGAGGTTTCGAGGTTTAGTTGATGTGTTTTAAGTACGTTGAGGCTTAGACCTTAGAGCTGTGTTCCCGATATTTGTACAAGTGTTGCACCAAGGCATCAGCGTGCCGCTGTATACCCTTCGTTACCATCCTCTCAGCGGTGCATAGACAGTTATAGCACAAGGTAGTTTTCAAAGTGATTTGCCAGCATCACAGCCGTTCAGGTTCTTCTCGAGGGACAAGAGATTTCTTTGGGGGGTTTGGTGCAACAAATTCACAAGTCCCAACGAATACCATCTACAGACAATACACCATCGCCATTACAAACCCAAGCTCGTATCCCATGCAGGCCATGTCGTGCTAGCACGCACCAAGGCTAAATGCAATCTAGTGTACGAGGGCCTCCGCCCTCCGCCTCTCTCTGGGACTCAGACGCCATCCGCTTGTTTTGTCTTCGCCAACAGCTCGTGCAGAAGCTCGCAGAAAAGCCATTCTCAGTCGTGGTGGTGACCGTCTCGCAAAGCTGACCACCTCTGACCGCCAAAGGACACACCGAGATCATCGCCTCCGCCCCCCGCCTCGGGGACCCAGCCCGACCTATCTGGTCTGCTGAACAATAGCGCCATTTCATGCAAGCACCCATGGGCGATGCTCGCAACCGTTCTCACCCCAACCTGCTGCAAACGACCCACCTGCCAACACCATGGCCCAGCCGGCCGACATAAACCCATAGGCCGGTGCTGCTGCTGGAAAGGCGCCTGTACCGCCTGTATCTCCCAAACCGCGGACTCGCTTCAAAAATGGCTTCCGCTGTTGCACCTCGTGTGCATGTGGTCCTTGTTGGTTGTGTATAACCCTCGAAATAGTCAATTCCTCCCCCCTCGATCACCCTGAACGTCACGAGACCATGGACGGTCTCCCCGACGTTGGTCAGTTCTGTACCAACGGAAAGAAGTTTAGTTGTGCCCCCAGTCGCTGCCTGACCGATAGCGATGAACTGTTCCTTCTGACTATAAGAACTCGACGAACGAGACCGTTTTGCAGGAATGAGAGCGGTCAACGTGGCAGTGTATGTCGTCCTACGTGTACGGGGAGGCAGCATGCAACGGCCAAAAGAAGAACCCGGCGGTAGGACACCACCAGATGCGTAAACGACGAGGACATTTACGATGTGAGAAGCCACCTTGTCCCACAGTTTCAGCAAGAAAACGGTAAGGTCTCTTGTTATGTACATCATCATTGCGCGTTTTGTCAAGGTACGCAGTTCGTATGACAGTTCAAGAACATCGTTTTGGTGACCGGCAGCGGGATGTGGATATGATCCCTGTCAAGAGAATGCATCTACTACGAGGGACGAGGAGTGGGACTTGAAGATGACAAGGTGTTGTGGTATAGACGGGAGAGCAGCGAGACGTTCGACGAGTAATCAAAGAGCAGTTTCATACGCAACAAGCGTCGTGCGGTGGAAATTCTTCCGCTTTTTCAACCCAGCCTTGTTGTGGCTGACAGAACAGACGAGGAGATTGTTTGAGACACCTGTTCGAGTTCAGCATAGAGGCCGGATAGCTCTTCCTTGTCCGCAACCTGGGGTATATCTGTACGAAGAACATGCGCGGCTCGTAGAGCATCGCCCCCTCTTGCGGACATCTATATTCCCTCATGCGGACGGACTCACTCCCCATTACCTCCTGGTCAACCTTCGACATATCATTCCGAATGCAAGGCAAATCTTCCAAATCGACCGATAAGAGCCTAGCGACTTCAAGTCTTCATATATCGTGGATGCTGTTTACCAACTCGCTGAGCAGCTCCCTCCGGTTTGTGGGGACAATCCCTTGAGCAAGGAGGTACAGCTAACGCCTCACTCACATTCCGCGTGCATGTACGTGCGATGCTAGCCGTGCGACGTATACTGAAGCAATACCATCTCAACCGAACGGCATTTGAGTTGGAAACTGCACCATTCTTTTTGTTACTAGAAGTCAATGACAGGGAACTAGCGCTGCCAGTCAAAGTACCGGACAACGTGGAAGAGGACGGGCTGGAGTAAAGAGAACCAGTTGGCTCGATGGTGAATTGAACAGAAGCGTAGACATCAGTGAGATTCTGAACGTTGCAAGGCTCGATGGTATAAGTGTTCGAGAGAGTCAGAGTCGACTGTTGTGTGCTGACGGTAAAGGAGCAATCATAGTCAGGGATGTTGGACACCAAAGCGAGGGTATCTTTGCCGGGTTCTGCAGATGGAAATGTTAATGCAGCTGGATGTCCATCATCAAAGGCACTCGAATGATCAAATTCAACTAACATGGTCCCCACCATTAGGTGCCAAGCTCAGATAATGATGACGACTACTCAGCGGGTCCAGAGTCAATCACGGATGTAGAACTTGCTGAGGCTCTCGAGGTGGTTGAGCGCAAGAGCAGGCAATCCGGTCTTACAATTGATGGGAATGAGGTCCTAGAAGGGCAAGTTTACAATTTTGACGAATTGGAGGCAGTTACAAAAGGTTCGATTCGTTGAAGACATTTCCGTGGTGGATAACAACCCGGGTGTTGGTGGGAACGAGAGAGTAGAGTGAGGGACTTCGGGAGGGATCTCGTCTAGCGTCTAACCGGGTTCCTAAAATGTACCCTAAGTAATTTTGTTTGCCAGTTTCTCCATTCTGCCAATTGCCGTTCTGCCATTTCGCCGGCGACTTCTCCCTCCAAATAAATAATTCTGCCCACAACACTAGAAAAAGCGGCCTACTCTGAGGAGCCTCCCTAATGCCACGCCGACGCGGAAAATTTATCCCACCCCCATCTCATCTCTCTCGCGTCCTCGAACACCTCAACACCGGTCCCCGACTCGCCCTCAATGGTCTTAGACGCATCAGTTTGACATATGCCGCCCGGAACGACCACATGGGTGCCCGGTGCGCATCTTTCTATCTACAACGCGCGAATACTTTCTGACCATCCACCGTTCTTGACAGACACTTCGTCAAGGAAGAACTACCCCGCATACGCTGGGCGAATCCCCTCCTGGACATCGCCGTCCACTGCGTTCCAAAGATACGCGACGAGACGTGGTCACCCCACGCAACTATCGAATTCGGTACGTCTCCTTCTCTCGCACTTTATTCTCTAGCACATGGTTAAATGGTATGTATGTGTGGGGACGGACGTTGGTAGAGGATGGACGGACGTCGCAGATCGACATGTCCCGCAAGTGGTCGACGACAATCGCAAAGGAGCTCATGGATCTCGCGGGCGGTGAGCCGTGGCAGGCTTACAAGGCTGCCGCACTCGCTGCTGGCCACCCGATCCTACCAGGAGAAGAAAAAGAGCGACTCTCGCAGACGGGCACGCGGCGCAAGGCGAATGAGACCAAGGCGTCGTCCCCAGAAGAGATAGAGGAAGAGGTGCGAGAGATGTTGAACACACCAAGTCGGCCCAAGACGGGTGCGGCTGCCATTCTGCCTTGATCTCAAAATTAGAACCGTGTGGTGGAACGCTTATGCATAAATATATAGTGTTATAATCACACTTGTGATAACCATAATGTGATCAAGGTAATTACCCCGATCCCAAACACAATATCCGCAATGTCGTCCAAGAATACACTTCCCATCCGAAAGTATCGTAGTTCGTTCATGATCATCATCCTTTGTACAACGACACGACAGACTTACATGCCCGCTGAATATACGCAGAGAATGCAGCATCACATGTAGGGTCATGAATGCCCAAAAGAACGGCTACAAAACGTTCACCTCTGCGATCCAGACATTCATAAAAACATAGTTCACTTACGACGATCTGTATGCCCCAGGTGCCATCCAGCGTTCCCTGTGTCACCAATTTCGGCCAACGTCTCCAAAACGTCACTTCGACCGCGCGCGCAGTCTTTTCAACAAACACCTTCGGCCCTCTCCATAACACGAACACAGCCAGCAAGGACCACATGCACACGGGGTACAGCAGCAGAAGCGAGTCGGCGGTTTGGGTGATACGGGCGGTGCAGGCGCCTTTCCAGTAGCAGCGGCACCCGCCTATGGCTGGGTCACAGAAGCGGGGGGCGGAGGTGATGGTCTTCCTCCCATTGGCCGTCAATCGGGGTGGGACAATGGTGTGAACCCAGAATAATGGCACCTGCATCCTGGCATGCTTGTGTCCCTGATGTGAAGAATAGACATTTCAAGCACAACTTGGTTTTGTATGGGATGATACGAGTTTTGGTCTCAGTCAATGCTCAACTTCTTGCACATGTAATCTTGGGCTGTCACTCTCTCATCATGACTTGACTCTTTGGCTAGGCCTTGGCATCTTGCCTATCAACTGGACAGGATATTGCTGTGATTCTGGAAGGATGGTTCCCACACACTGGACATATTTATTCTTGGTATGAACTAGCACAACATGGCCTGCATGGAATACAAGCTTGGGTGTTATGTTGTGAGTTGGTAACCCTTGTTACAACTGGTGACAATGAGAATTGTTGGGTAAGGAGAAGCTGAGAGATAGTCATGCAAGTCGTCAAGGGGAAATGTGAAACACCTCTGATCTCTTAATCAAGCCTTAGATAAGGCTGATAGTAGAGATCTATGGAGAGAGGGCCAATATGACAGAGATCTGAGAAAGGGGAATGATAGGAACTGAGTTTATTTTGCTTAGGACCTCCACTAGAGGGAGAACACCAAGAGAACTCAACTGGGGAGTCCCCTAGTCAAGTTCCTTGGGCTTTATATACTATCTAAGTATTTACATGAGTTGTAACTAGATCTAATGATTGGATTGTCTAGGGCATAGGGAGGCATGGTTAGCACATGTAGAATGAAAGATCATACATATGGTGTTCTTGCTGCAGTGGCAGCATAGCCCTAGTTACAATGGATTGCATGTTTGATGCATAAGTCACCCTAGGGGTTATCTAGAGATCTGCCACCAAGGGGGTGGAATCTATGGGAGATGAGGGTGTCCATGGGTACTTCTAGATGCATATGAGTAGGGGGGAAGAGCTGGGGCCAAGGGATCAGTCCATTGGTCCAGGATTTATGGGTGAAGATTTTGGGTTTTGGTCCCCCCTATAGATAAGATTAGATAAAAGTGTCAGAGAGTGAAAACTGTTTCTGGAGGATCAGGGGAGATGATCCAAGGACTCAGGGGTGATCTTATGAATTCATAACAAAATACCTAGGATGACAAGGAATGTGGGAATGTAATCCTTCAAGGGGCAGCACCTGTTACAATTTTCCTTTATATTTCATTTACGGTTGACTTTATGATTTCCTAGATGCTTTTTCTTTTCTAGGCTTAGTCATTTGTTGACCATCTCATGTCCCCATTCCTCCCACGTACTATCCTTGACCCTTCCCCAAATGTTCCTATTTAGCTTAGCATAGCTTGGTCCGTTCGCCATAGAGACTAGTATAAATACACTATGATGTATACTAGTAGAGTAAGCTAGTTCTACACAATACTACGTAGTTCCCTAGCCTCTAGAGTTCTCTCTTAAGGTTGATCTTTTCAACTAAATGATCCCACACCATTCATGAGAAACTGCTCCTATGTGGAAACATGTAACAAAGAACTAGCTTCTTCCTGGCTGAATGCTAGCACTGCATCAGCCATTCCCCCTTATTGGTATTTTGCACCACCACCTTTGTTCTCTGAATCATCATTGGAAGATGACCCCTTACAATAGTACTCCTCAGCAAAAGACACTCCCCTTATCCATTATCCTTGTTATGAATCCTTAAGATCACCCCTAAGTCCCTGGATCATCTTTTCTGATCCTCTAGAAGCCACTTTCGCTCTAAGGTACTCTTATCTAATCTTATCTATAGGGGGGACCAAAACCCAAAATCTTCGCCCATAAATCC
>JBBPJT010000276.1:0-33436 GCA_038088895.1 Xerocomus potaroensis | reverse complement strand
AGGTTCCGTTAGTCTTCGTTAGTCGTAATAGTCGTAATCGGACGTATGGGACTTCATCTTATAGCGACGAGATTAGCTTAGTAAGCGTATTATATGGCATTTTATGGCAATTTCGTAACACTTCTAGATTGATCGAGAATATCATTATATCATCTATATAGACAATTACTTTTCCCTGATCTACTAGATCCTTGAAAATGGCGTTCATCATCATTTGAAATGTCACCGGGGAATTAGTAAGTCCGAAGAACATTACTAAAGGTTTGAACAGACCATGGTTTGTACGAAACACTGCCTTCCATTTGTCACCTTCTTTCATTCGAATGTTGTTATATCCCCATTATATGTCCAGCTTTGTAAAATACTTGGCATTTTTAAGCTTATCAACAAGTTCAGCAATGAGTGGCAAAGGGTATCGGTTCTTGACCGTTATAGCATTTAGCTTACGGTAATCTTGAACCGGACAAAGTAGGCCATCCTTCTTTTTGACAAAGAAGAATGCGGAAGCGAAAGGGGATTTTGAAGGACGAATCCTTCCAGATTTTAGATTTTCTTCTAGGAATGCATTGAGTTCCTTTTGCTCTTCTGGTGATAGATTGTAAACCTTGCAATCTACTTTCTGATCTCCAGGGAGCAACTCAATTGCGTGATCCCAGGGTTGATGAGAAGGAAGTTCATCGAAGCTCTCCTTAGCGAAGATGTCCTCATAGTCATGATAAACTTCTGGGACTGCTTCTTTGAACGTTTTCTTTACTTTGGCAACATTAGCCACAGCGGTGATATCAGTTGATATGTTCCAAAGGTACGTATCGCAATTTAAAGAAAAGATCCAATCTCCAGATTTGATCTTGGAATCTTCTTCATCAATGACAGCAAAAGGGGTATGATCCTGTTCACACTGGAAGGTGATTTGTCCTTCCTTCCAGTCGATTAGGGGATTATGCTTTTTTAACCAATCGTGGCCTAAAAAGACCACGTTGGTTTCCAGATCCGTTACTGTTAATGCAATCTGTTCCTTGTGATCACCGATGTCTAATCCAACGATGATATATTCGGTTATTTTGCCTCTGGCGTTTTGAGTGCCATCAGCATTGTATACAGGAATAGGGCGAGGTAATTTATATGTCTCTACCCCCTTTTCTGTGACAAAGGATTTATCTACTGACGAACCAGTACATCCTGAGTCTACTAATGCTTTTACTGATAGTATTCAGCTATCAGTGAGAGTGAGCTTTACATCTAGCTCAAGGGAATTATCGGATTGATCTGATTGTCATACTTGATGAGGTTTTTGTTGAAGTTCGTATAATGTCCAATACACATCTCCTTCAGTCATCGATTGAATATCTTTGACTAGTTGTTGAGTTACCTCAGATTGTCTTTGATCGTGTACGAACGCCGAACGTGATGAATGGTATTCTTGTCATTAGATTGAATCCTAGCCCGGATCCATCAAATGGACCAAGGATCAATGGTATTCATCCATGATGATCTGTTTTCTTTTGCAGGAGGGCACTGCACCTCAGTCAAAGACTCACCGCATTTTAGAATTCGGATACTCTTCTTTTGCAATGAACGTGCCACCGCATTGCACGGCAGGAGTGGTTTGCTCGGAAGAGGAGATGGAGACAATTTACATGCTGTCTGCTGGTGCACTGCAGCCTCACTAGACGGGAGAGGTCTGTCCTCCTTGGGAATAGATGGTGCGAGAAGGTTGTCTATTTCTTCCTCGGATAGGAACGTGTACATCTTTCAGATGTCGGCCCTTTTATCCGTGGGTACGTGTATCGATCTTACTTCAACAACCTCAGGGAATAGGGAATTGAAACTTTCAGGTAGTTCCTCGACCTCTTCAAATTCCAGTTCGCTATTACAGCAATCCAGACTCGGGGGAATTTCCTCAATTTTTGAGTCTGACACAGGTTCATGTTCTTCTGTTTCACACATAGGTTCAATAGGTAAAATGGAGAATTTATTCATAGTATTAAATACATGGCTACTACATATGTCCTTAGAACCCTTTCCGACTGGCGTATGACTCTTTACGCGGTTGGCTGGCCAAACCAATTTTTTTAATTGTGTGGCGAGATCTTTGCCGTCCTTGTACTCAATTTGATTGCCAGATACTTCTATCCAGTGAATCCATCATGGTCTTGGGGGATGTGTAGCACAGGGCCACATACTGGAACATCTTGCATATTTCCCTTCTGCATGTGCCTTCCCAATGTCCATGGGGACTCCTGGTTCCGAGAATGTTCCGACGGCATTCGGATGAACCGTGGCCGGAGCAGATTGGGTTGGCACAGATGGGCGCGCTGCTTGGGGTTGATAGGATTTTCAAGGGGGATCCTAAACCCCAGAGGTGGCCTTTCGGGCTGCAATTTCCTTAAGAACCGTTTCTGCTCTTATGAGCTCGCAATCCCATTCAACAATATCGTAATTGTCAAGCAAATCTGGTTTTGATTGTTCAACGTATTCTACAATGGAGTTATAAACCCCATTCCTTGCTATCCCTACAAGCATTCACCCATAGGCCTTGATATCAAACTCAGCTTCTAGCACGAGTTGATGCATTCTCATGAAGAAGTCCTCCACATAATCCTCTCCTTGTTTGAGCTTCATCAGCTCTTTTTCTGCATTGCGTTGAAGGGCCGCTGGGCAGTACTCATGCTTCAACGCATCTTGGAATCGCTCAAACATGTCTGATCCAAGCTTGTCTTGCATTACGTATAAGTCGGTGAACCAACCTGCTGAGTTATTGCCCTTCATATATGAAAGGACAATCATTATTTTTTGTCTATCAGATGGCTCTTCCTCAAAGCCCTCTAAATAGAGCGTGACTGTTCGCCACCACTGGACGAACCGTTCTTTGGTTCCGTCAAAGCTTTCTGGCTTCACGGTGATTGACTTTCCAAGTCAGCATCCGAGCTAAACTTGTGGTGGAGTTGGTAAGGGTCAACAAGGCAAAATGCCCATCGATATGTCTGACGATGGCCTTGCGACCACTGAAGGTTGTGCTGTAATGGCAGGGGAGATTGCGGGTGCTGGCATATATGGGCGGGGTATGGGACCGGCCATTGAAGGGTCGATCTGAGCCACCAGAAACCAGTGGGCGTAATTTGCCATAAATTCCTCTTGCGAGGTTGGCCATTTTTCATTGAATTGTGGAGTAAAGGGCTCTGGAGTTGGTGGTACTGGTATTTGCGCCACCAAAATGGGATGCATTGGACGAGGATGAGCTAAAGAGCCCATGATTGGAGAGTGGTGGATGCGCAATGCCACTCGGGATGGGGCACGAGAAGTGGATGCTTGAGATCCGCCCCAAACTGAAGCGGATGGAAGTTGATAGGGATGAGACATCATTTAGTGGCACTCAGCAGCTCACCAATTGATGTAAATGGATGAGGAATGTAACATGAGGTGTTGGACGCGCACGAAAGGTGAATGCCAACAGGTAGAGGTGAAAATGTGATGAAAATGGAAGATGTTGGCACTTCCAACAGACAAGTCCTTTGACCATTTGTTAACTCGACAAATTGAGGCGTCTCAGGATTTCCACTTGCCAATCAAGGAAGTGAAGGAAGGGGAAAGTTCTAGAAAATAAACCTTTGAAGAGAAAGGGCAGGAAACCCTTGAATAGAGTTGGGACGGGACGATTGTTGCTAACGCTGTCTGGCTGCGTGAACGCCTTTCCTCATTACCCCAGAGGAATCACAGGGGGGACTGTATGTATCGTCTGTCCCTAGATGCAAGGATCGATGTCACCCAAGAACCACCAGTAGTGCACTATCCAGAAAAGCAACTTTATTTGTATTTATTAGATCCCAGAACTCCCAAAGGTAGGCTTGCGCCCTTTATTATTCCAATGGGTAATGGGTTCTATATGCCAAACAAGCATATAACGAAGCGTGGGTCTGGTGCTTTTCCAGCCGTTTCACGATGAACGGTACAGGCGGCGTTTACAATGGCCAGTTGGTTTCCCCTTAAGCCTGGGGTCTGGCTAACAACAAAAGTAGAGAAGACGACGATGCAAATTGCGCCGCCATTGAGTGGATTGATGAGCAGGGTGCACGAAAAGTGCTGACAAGAGGATATGAGTGGGAAGTAGTAATAGTTTTGGTACTATGACAGGGATCACACTACTTAGCACTTGAAGAGAGGCTTTATAATGTGGTATGATTCAAGAGTACCAAAACTAAGGATACAGGACGACTATGCTACAGTTTATATACTATACAGATGCTGTGTACATAGTCCATGCATTAGTTCTTTAATATTCTGTGACATTCTGAGAGTAAGTGAAGAAGTGATAGGTGAAATGGTGAAAGGAGAAAGAAGTGAAGAAAAACCTTTCACTAACCAGGAGGACTGACTAATCACACCAATGTAGAGCATGAAAACTAAAAAGAAAATCAGTTTATGCATTGTAAACTTGATAGCTGTATAGCATCATGTCCCTATTCACTTGTACATAGATGGTTGAACCACCATAGGAATTCTGCCACTGGCCCAGGTTTCTCTTGGTCATCAAAATGCAGCTGTCATAACTGTATTAACAGAGCCCCATTGGAAGAATCTTGCACCATCACCTTCAATGAAAATCAAAAACAGGAAATGCTGGAATTCCCTTGCTGTGGAAAAGCACTGTTGAGAATATGGTATTCATCCTTCAGACTTCTATTATATAACCATATTCTACTAGAGCATTCTATGATTAGTCAGGAGTCCAGACTATCAGGTGCTACTGACACTATACATATTACATAGGTCTATAACATCATAGATAAGAGCTCTATATGCTATTGGACAAGATAAAAGCATATAATACTATTGGCTCTTATTCTTAGTCTTATCTTTACATACCTTACTATATTAGTAGAAGACCACTACAAGTATATACAGAGTCTTGTAGTATATAAGACTGAGACCCACAGAGTGTCTCAGTAACAACCCAGTTCAATAAAGACATTCCTTTTTATTCTCATCATTATCCACTTACCTGGTTGAGCCACTTATATAGCTCCCAAGAAACTCTATACCTTTAGATCTCCTACCAGCCACTAGTTATCTATCAGTGAGTCTCCTTCACTGATTCATTTCTTTGTGTATTCCCACTTTGTCCTGATGCTATTGAAGGGACCATTGCCCTTTAATAAGCACTTGCATAGTTGGCAAGTTGCCCATGGGCACTCACTCTGTACTTTGTGCCTGGAACCAATGAGCCTTATTCTATTGTCCAATGACACCTCCCTTGGCACTTGGAATCTCAGAAAGTGATGCCATATCTTTTCAATTTGAATTCCATCCAAAGTTCTATCCTTGAGACACCTGTCCAATTTGGTGCTGCCACATCATCAACCTGACTATGGATGTCTGTCCTGAGCTATCCATTGAATGTCATGTCTTTCCTATTGTTTTTGTTGACTGTGTCAATGTGAAGCATCCACCCTCATATCATGTCAATCTGAATACAAATCATGCACTTTGATAGGTGGAGTATCAGTGGGCTAAGGCTCAAACCAGTGGTCATAGACAGGTGCAAGAATAAGCATGCAATTAGTTACAAACCTGGGGTGGGATGCTTGGATGCACCACACTTTTTGTACTTCTCTTGAGCACACTCTGCAAAGAAAGGACTTTTCCTATCAAAATAGCAATGTTCCAAATGGCAGGCTAGTAGGCATACAATGAAGCTATGAAGAAACTGGTGCAGTCACAAACAGGTAGGTTGAAAATGCTGGGATCAATCAGGGTGTGCAGTCTCTCTTATGGCAGGTTCTTCATAGAGCTATGGGTACACTGGTTGGCCATTTCACATCAGGAATTTTACAAGAATCTATTTTAGCTAATTTCAACTAATTTCAGCTACTCTTGACTAATTTTGATTAATTTCAGTCAAAATTAGCTGAAATTAGCCAACATTAGCTAACATTAGTCAAAATTAGTTGAAATTAGATTCTTGTAAGATTCCTGATGCATCCTGGGATTTTTTTTGTGTTAAACCAGCAATGGCTCTGTCACCAAATCATTATCTTGAGTTCAACAAGTGACTGTGTTGGAGGCATTGCCTATACCCTAGGAACCTACTCTGGAGCCACACACCCACACAGCTTAGTTCTACCAGGAATCTGGCACCATAGTCATCAGGAATTTTACAAGATTCTTATTTTGCTAATTTTTAGCTAATTCTGGCTAATTTAACTAAGTTTTGACTAATTTCAACCAATTGATTAGCCAAAATTACCTGGAATTAGTCAAAATCTGAAGGTGGATCTGGACTTTTTTTTTCCGTGAATGCAGACTTGTAACCCGTTTAGTAAGCTGTTTCTCGCGATGCCAATATCATGCGGGATAAGACACAGGATGCCGGGCGGCGTTCGAGACGTACTTCCTTTCTCCACTCCACTACTCAGGCGACTGCCTTCTCGCGGACAAGAATTAGTGAGTATGCGAAACACTGACACGGAAACACTAACAAGAGCTTCGAGGAATAGTCAGCAAAGGAACACGAACAGAATGACGGACTCGGAAGTAATGGTAAGCGAGACCGAGGGGCCCAACGAAAACAGACTCAGGCAGGGTCGTCGAACAGAAACCGATCGAAATTGACTGTGAAGATGACACGGATATGGTCGCGTTTCTGGCTGATGGCGAGCACATCGTGGGCAGCAACAGCAAGATTCAATATTGGCGCGTAAAAGATGGCAGTGAGGTTGGGACTCCAATGTATGCAGGGAGTTATGTGCCCGGCATCGCGATCTCGCAAGATGGCAAGTGGATTGTCGCTGGGACGGAGGATGGCCAAGTAATCGTGTTGGATGCAAAGAGTCGCGGAAAAGTGACTGAGTTTCAAGCACATGAAGAATGGGTGTGGGCGGTGGATATTTCACCGGACGCGACGAAAATCGCGACTGGATCGCGGGACAATGCCCGTGTCTGGTCACGGACGAGCGAACAACTGCTCGACTTGGGACAGGTCTATGTCCTCACAGTCAAATTTTCACCCGACAACACTCTTTTGGCCGCTGGCTCGGAATATGATGACAAGAGCGCCCTTCGTGTCTACAGCCGTCGGGATGGCCGTATCCTCGTCGACATGTCAGTTTCCTGTCCGTCCATTATCTGGGCTAGCGACAGCAAATCACTGTTCGCCCTCTCTGACGATGGCGACGTGCACCGTTTTGATGTCTCCGGGAAGATACTTTCGAAATGGCGCATTCACAGTGATGGTGCACGGTGCATCTCCCTAGCAAAAAACGACACGTTCATCGCCGCTAGCGCAGGCTCGTCAGTTTCGTTATGGGATACTGCTACGCACCAACAAATCGGTTCTCTCATTCGCCATTCTTATGATATTTACTCCATCGCAATTTCAGAAGACTGCGACCTCGTAATCGCCGGAGGCAAGAAAATCACATTGTGGGATCTATGTGATATGATTTCTGCCCCCTACATCGTAAGTGGGCATAGCTGAAACTTTGATGACATCTCCATAAAACTTGAACAGGGAACAGTCAAGGATCAATATGCAAAAGCAGAAAATCGTCTCGAACGGGCAACCCAGTTACTCCGAACAACAGGTAGTACGTATATTACTAACCTTGCCCTAATTCTCTCATGTCCGTGTTTCAGGAGTTGAGGTCGCAAATGTCATCCAAAGGTTCCAAGGTCAAGCTAAGGAAAGAGGCGAGAAGGCGAACGACGCTCTCCGTGTGTTATGTACAGATCTCCGTAGGCAGGAAAGCGCTTCTGGTGGGCTCATTCCTGCCGTAAATAAAACCTCCATGACATATATTCCTCATTCGTTAGCCGATCTCGAGAAAACTATCCAACAACTCCGTTCTCAGCTCACCAGTTCTCAACAAAGGGAAGATCGCCTAGACAAAACCAGCCAACAACTACGCGTCGAACTTGACAATTCTCAACAGGTTGTTCGTGCGCACCAATGGAAACACCAGTGTGAAACCCTGTACATAAATGACCGCATCATCGAGGCTGCAAACCTTTTTTTCGAGCACATCAACATCATATCTGACGGGGTGAAAGCCGACAAGATCATCATGGACTGGCTCTCTGGTGTGTCCATCATTCTACTGTAGTATATAAAGGAGCCGTCAGCCAATATTTTCAGGATTTACAAACAAATGCGTTGTTTCGCTCGAAACAATCGGAGACAGGGCGTCCGCGACCAAGAAATATGAAGAAGCGGTCGATGCCTATACCCTTGCACTCTACCTCCGCCCACCCACCCCAGATGGTCTGCTGACCAAGTGGGCAGGTGCACTGCTGTCTCACGGATCAATAAACGAGGGACTGAACGACTCTGACAAGGTAGGTTGTGCCTTACATTACGTTTGTCATGTTCATTCTTTCTTCTTCGATCAGTTCAACCTACCAAAATTTTTCATTTACCGCCCAATATGCGAGATCCTCCTGAGTGCTGGCCGTGTTATCGAAGTAGTCGAGCATTTTCGGTCCATGCAGGGCGGGCTCATTGCAGACATGAATGTCACAAACGAGCAGACGGACTGGGAGGATGGTGAGTTGTCAAGGGATGATGTCATTGGTCCCCAACAGAGTACGTTTGTAGATTTCAAACGACAGTGCATAGAAAGACTAAAAAAACTCCCCGAAGCTGCACTGGGCTCTCAAAACTATAGCGAAGCAGATAAACACTACTCAACGATACTGTCGCTCGACCCTCCCGACCGTGTGGGTATCTTAATCAAACGAAGCAGAGTACGAATGATGATGGAGATGTGGGAAGACGCGCTGAAGGATGCTGACGAGGTATGCTTTTGTGTCTTGTCGCTGTAGACAACGCTACAAACTCAACTTACAGGCGGTGAGACTCAAACCATCATCCCACCTGGGCTACGAGCAGAGACACGCGGTGTTACATGGGGCGAATCGCTATTCGGAAGCGGTTTCAGCTTTTCATGCGATGCTCTCAAAACTCAACGTCAACCCCCGTGAGCTATTTCGTTGGTTCTGCCAGTCAGCTTATCTGACAGGGACAGTAGCACTCCGTTCCCAGTATACCGATGCCAGACAAGCGATCCAAAATACCGTCAAAACAATCACCTCCCCCATGCCCGATGTACTCATCGACACTACCACAGGCCGTCTACATGACAAGGCACAACTAGCTAAGGCATTCGAAAAACAACCAATTTTCAATAAACTCATTTCGTCTATGACGAGACGACTAGACGATCGGTGGATCATGGAAGAGGTCAAGAAATTCTATGGATATGTCATGTTCTCTCACAAGTGGGGAGATGCCGAACCTCTCATGCAAGATGTCCAATTCGTCACCGTCTACGACTTAAATATATCACCTGGAAATACGAAACTGCAGGCATTCTGTAAGGTCTCACAGGAACTCGGGTTTCGTTGGGCATGGAGCGATACTTGTTGCATCGATAAACAGAACCAGGTGGTATTGCAACGTTCTCTCGTCTCCATGTTTGGTTGGTATTGGAACTCGACCCTCACTCTCGTCCTTCTCTGCGACGTCTCGTCGGACGACAAGAACAACGATGCTCTGAAGGAAAGTATTTGGAATTCGAGAATCTGGACGTACCAGGAGTATCGAGCAGCTGAGGTGGTCAGGTTCTACACGAACGACTGGGAGCCATACCTCGGAATGGAGCAGCCCTGGAATCACAAGGACTCCCCAGAAATTCTCAGGCAAATGGAAGTTCCACAGGTGTCAGGCAAGCAAGGGGCTGTGCTTCGACCTGGCCTTGACCAAGTGCGGGAGAAACTTTTTCTCGCATCGACACGACAGTCGACGCTTGTAGAAGACGAGGCGTATGCGCTCCTTGGTGTGCTACGAGCATCTATTTCAGTCACATATGGTGAAGGCACCATCGCACTCGGCCGGCTTTTAGAGTGTGTCTTGACAGGATCTGGAGATTCGTCAATACTCGCATGGACTGGAGTCTCGAATGAATACAATAGCTGCTTTCCTTTGCGCATCTCCGCCTATGACGAACTCATCCCGTCGCATGTTCCGCACATGGGGGTCTCCGATTTGGATCGTGCTATTTCGGAACTGCGTTCATCAATCACAGACATGTCTCCGGTGACAAGGTTGTATGAACAACTGGGCAAGCTTCCATCACCTTTCTGCTCTTCCAAACGACTCCAACTCCCCTGCATCCGTTTTGAAGTCACGCAGCTTATCCGTTTGTCAGGACCAGATGCAGAGACAGGCTGCTGTGTATATCATGCGACGACCGCTATGCTTGAGGGCATTGAAATACAGACAACTAGTGAGCTGAAGGGGGAGAATGAATATTACCTGGTTCACCCCTGGATCCGTTCACTGTTTGGACAAGAGCATTCGCGTGGGACTACTAGGCTGGATCGCACGACACAGGCACTGCGATTAGTTGCTCGTCTGAAACAGCGGTTTGGGGCACTGTTGTTGGAGAAGGGGTTATGGAACGAGTACAGACGGGCTGCAACTGATAGTTTGATTATGGTCCAGATGCGCGATGGGGTCGCGTTTCAAGACATGATCGCCGAGGTTATTGAAGTACTATAATCTCATAGACCTACGGTTCAACGTAACAATCGGATCCAACGGTTTGAACATTACACTTGACCGACATTCTTTGACCCACCACCAAGGTTACGGAACCGCTCTACGCTCGAAAACAAAACACTGGGAAAGCGTCGATCGTACTCACTCCGGCTCTGGCCGCAGCGATTGAAGCCCACTTGTCCATTGCCAGTCTTTCATTCATTTGCCTTTTCTTTTTGCCCCATTTTGGCATCCAAATGGGTAGTAAGATACACTGTCATGAGTCGAGTCCAATGAGATCAATGACATGTTGCCCTAACCGAAGCATAATAGAGCGCACGAGGCGACAATTTGAAGAGCGACACGGTAAGCAAGAGCATCGCGGGGTTTCTTGGTACCAGAAACTGCGGGGTGGGCTGTCAAGGATGCGAGCGATGACTCAGAAAAGACAAGCACCCACGATCTATAAAGGTCTCGTCTTATTGCAAAGCTAATCTACAACCATAGTACTCGTTGGGCAGGAAGGAGATGATGAATTGCAGGCCGACATGGATAAAGATCTGCAGGGCACTTTCCTTATCGACCCCATTGCGGTCTTACAAGTCTCAGACATGCACCACAGACCTGCATCTCCGTCGCCACTCTCCGTCATAGATTGTAATTGACTATTTCACCCCACCCACTACATTTCACATGTGGATAAAAATGGTTGCCACTTAATTGAATTTTTCACACTTGTGCGTGATTCTCAACGAAGCCCTATCCGGCACAGTCAACAGTCGGTAGATAGGGAAGAGTGAGTATACCAAACAGTGACACTGGGACACTGACAAAAGGAGGTGGAATAAGGTTCTCAACCTTTTTCGAGGAACATTCGGCAAGGCGACGTGACAAAAATGACAGATGAAGCAATAGAAAGCGGGTCCAAGGAAACCCCAATAAAGAAACTCGAGAGCGTCGTCGAACCGGAACCGGGACCGCTGTTCGAAATCAAGTGTGGATCTGAGATGTTATTGATCACGTTTCTGGCCGACGGCAAACATATCGTGAGCAGTAAATATTTGGGCAGCAAGATTCATTACTGGCGTTTGGAAGATGGCAGCGAGGTGGGGACGCCCGTGGATGTGGCGAATAATGTTAGTGGCATTGCGGTCTCGCAAGATGGCAAGTGGATCGTCGTTGGAACAGGAGATGGCCGAGTGGTCATATGGGATGCGGAGAGTCGCGAAAAAATGACCCAGTTCAGAGCACACAATGCTCCGGTGGAGGCGGTGGACATTTCACCAGACTCGATGAGAATCGCGACCGGATCGCCTCGCAAGGTCTCTATCTGGTCGCGGACTGGCAAAAATCTACTCGAATTCGAATACCGCAAATGGGTTTACGACGCCAGATTCTCACCTGACGGTGCTCTTTTGGCTATTGGCTCGAGTCGTAGTGGCTTGAAGAAGGCCACCGTCTTCGTCTACGACAGCCGGGATGGGCACATTCTCGTTGAAAACAAGACACTGAGGGATTGTTGGTCTGTTGCTTGGACCAGCGACAGCAAATCGCTCTTCGCCCTCTCTGACAAAGGCAACATCCTTCATCTTGATGTCACCTCTGGGACAATCCTCTCCGAATGCCCCACTCGAGTCTCTGATGGCAGTACAGGATGTGCCCTAGCAAACAACGGCACATTCATTGCTACTGGTGGAGCCGAATTTGTATATTTATGGGATACTTCCACGCACCAGCAAATAGGTTCTCGCATGTCTCATTCTTATGAAGCTCTTTCTATCGCAATCTCAAAAGACTACAAGCTTGTAGTCGCTGGAGGTAAAAGAATTAGTGTGTGGGATCTACGCGATATTCTTCCCGCTTGCTACGTTGTAAGTGAACGTGCGTTGACTGGGATGCATTGGATGACGTCCTTGTAAATCTTGAGCAGGAAACACTTGAAAGTCAATATTCAAAAGGGCAAGATCATCTTAAATGGCCAAGCAGTACAATGGGCGGTACGAATATTGCTACTCTTATTCTCCTTCGCTAATATCTGTGTTTCAGGGGCCGGGATAGCGAATGATACCACTCGTTCGCAGGAAAACGTTTCCAGTGCGTCGATTTCTGCGATGAATACGACTTCCATGAAATATTCTTACAATTCCCATTCATTCACATTCGTTAGCGGATCTCGAGCAAACCAACCCACCACTCCGTACTGAACTTGCCAACCCACAATGGAAGCACCAATGTGAAACACTGTATGCGGATGGCCACATTATTGAGGCTGCAAAGTTGTTTCTCGAATACGCCAGGTCCATGCCTGACGAGTTGAAAGCCGACACGATCATCACTGACTGGCTTTCCGGTGGGTTTCTTCATCCCATGTCGAGAATAGTCTTCAACCAGCACTTCTCAGGCTTTACAAACAAATGCGTCGCCGCACTTGAGGCGGCAGGAGATGAAGCGTCTGTGACGAAGAAGTACGAAGAAGCACTCGATGCTTATACTATTGCGCTCTCTCTCCGCCCATTGACTCCTGATAGTCTACTTATCAAGTGGGCAAGGGTGCTGCTGCCTTGCGAATCAATAAACAAAGCACTAGAAGGTTCTAATAAGGTATGGTGTACGTGATGTTATCTTTGTCGCACTGACGTGCCCTCCTTCCCCTAGTTCAACCTCCCAAAATCCGTTGTTCACCAGGCGATACGTGATGTCCTGGAAGATGCTGGCCTGACATGGGATCATTGTGGTTAGGATGTCGTCCCCCTTCGCCTGTGATAATGTTTCTCGCCCTTTTGAAGGATGTGTAATCAACCTGAATATGCACAACATCAAGCATACTCACATACAAGAACAGGATTTGATATTGGTAGAAGGATGCTCATCGGGGACGTCGGGAAAGTGGGTCAGTTTAGTCATTAGTAAGTGTCATAGTATAAAGACCAAACTCGAAATGGAAAACACACTTTTCTGCTGCTACCATTAGTGATGGGCCACCAATTTCTCTGATCTTGTCTTGTCCTGTTTGATCAAAATGCGTACCTCTTGTGCAGGACACAAAGCTGAATGCTGACCCTTTTTTGGTACCGCCGTCGTAGATGAGCAAAAGTGTGGTCTTGCCAGTTCGAAGGACGGCCCCACCAACGACGTGAGCGAGACTTGGAATCTCCTTTCAATTACCCTTGCTCAAGCTTTGTGGCCGTTCAACGTCCGACCATAATGGACGGTGCGTGGTACAATAAGTACGTTCTCTTGCGACTTGTCAAGATGGCGTGAAGATCATCATTGGCAGCTTGCTCACAAGAGATTCTCCCCGTGGGTATTGCAGCGATCGAAGGCGTCTACTAGGCCATCTGACCTTCGTTCGTTGTGGGAATTATGGTAGTGGTAGGACCGATTTGACGTTAGACCATCTGACTCGTATATAAAACGATTCTGAACGAAAAAGATTGTGAGCACGTCATATAAGTTCACTAGACACACCGTCTATCGACCCGGAAGGCATAACCCCGATCATGCGTGCATTGACCCCCAGGTTCAAAAGTCCAACAAATAGGTGTTCCTCCTGCATATCCCTTCAGACCAAGTACCATATACTTGAATTGTGGTAAATTGTCATTCTGCATCTCCAACTTTGCTCTCACCTGTGCATGCATCAGGAATTTTACAAAAATCTATTTTGGCTAATCTCAACTAATTTCAGCTACTTTTGACTAATTTTGACTAATTTCACTCAAAATTAGCTATAATTAGCCAACATTAGCTGAAATTAGCTGAAATTAGTTGAAATTAGATTTTTGTAAAATTCCTGATGTGGTCTTCGGGTGATGGATTTGATGGCTATACAAACTCATTGTGGCCTTGTCCACTCACAGATAGCTAGTCAAACCACCGTATAGGCCATCGGCCTAGGTTTCTTTCGGCAGTCCAATGGAACCTTCGCAATTGTACCAGCAGGGCCCCATCGGGGGGATAGTGCATCATCACCTCCAACAAAGATTGAAAATGAGAAATGCCAGGACTCCTTGCTGTGGTGAGCACGCCCGTAGTGTGCCGGTCATCCATGAATACTAATCCTCTCCTTGGTGTTCAGAACGAACGGTCCCTGTTCTATCGCCGAACGACGTTCCTCCGAGTCCTTGGGATCCCGGTATGCGATGCCATATGTTTGTACTTGAACTCCACCTGGGGCCCCATCTTTGAGAAATCTGTCCGATCCGGTGTTGCCCTACTGTCGACTCAATCATAGACAGATATGACTATCCTTAACTACACGTTGAACGCGACGTTTTCCCTGTTGCTTGTGTTGATCACATTCACCTTTGGATCTTATCGATCTGAATATGGTGATTGTTGCTCGGTTGATGCTGGGGTAACACACCGGGCTCGCGAGTTTGTTATGGTGGGGACCAACCGGTCTGTCTTTCGGGACATGATCGAAAATGGCCCTCTTGAGAAAGTTGCGGTAGTGGCACGTTAGCAGTACAGAGAAACTCTTTGAGAGTCTCTTCAACGGGCATCGCGCTCAGCCAACGGCCACTCATCTCTCTCTGATGTCTTTTTGGGGGAACCCTATAGGTGTAGGTCTAGATTGCCCTAGTGGCAGGTGGTGGAAGTGTATACTTGGAAATGAAATACCAGTGGGCAAGCAGTGCTCGACATGAATTCACGTGAGACCACGTGATCGCTGACAGCGTTTGCATGTTCGTGTACACGGAAACGATTGGAGGAGCTACGAAAAAAAGCTAGTGCGGCCATAAACAAGCGAATCGAAAATGCCAAATTAACTGTCTCCCCCTTGGCCATGCTGCCCGCCACATTCTCGGCTACTCGCATAGGATCGGCGTCAGCTCGAGCTCGCGAGGACGACGTCCCACAGCCCACCCAAGCCCTCGTCAAGTCCCCCAAAATAGTGTCCCGTCCAGTCCACACGATCCCACACATGATCCCTACTATGACCCCAGCGCTTGTACGTTCAATCCCTACCCGCGCCGTCACACACGGGAATAGGGACAGGGACCGGAGGTGTTCACCCCCAACGCCACTCGACCTTGCCCTGATGTCCATCGCAACGCAGACCACCCACCAGCCTGTGTTCCCCAGTCGTGCAAGAGATCGGCAGTCTGCGCTGCGTGGTTAGAGGTGCGCGCATCACCATCGCCCATGAAGCCCCAAAAAATGCCGCCGCCGCCGCCGCACTTTGCGAACCGTGGCGTGCAAATGCCAAGTGGTACGCCTGGTCGGTGGGAACATCAAACGTCCCCGTACTTCCCACGTCCCCGCGCTGTGAATCGAATCTGAATGGCCCTCTTGCGTTTTCTTATCTCGTTTGTATGTAGATGACCGCCATGACGGGCTCTCCTTGTGACCTCCTCCTTGGCTTTGGTTTTTTCCCTGCCTCGTGAGCCTTGTGCAATGGATATGGATATACCTTGGGAGACAGATGGTCCCTCGGTCAGCTTTCGGAGATGTCAGAGCATTAGTGTACTGTATACCCAAACGACAGGCTCGCGTGTTCACCGTCGAAGTGTGTAACAGCGAGATGTATCTCGGGGCTACAAGACGTGCGCGCCACTTGCTTAATCATGTTCGCATTGGAAGCCTGTCTGGAACGGCGATAAGAGGAAAGGCAGACGTCTTGCCCGGGAAGTAATGAATTCATACGGCGTGAACTGCCAATGAAAACTCTCCACACGACGTTGAGAGCATATAGCATATGCTAAGACTCTTAGTAATACTACAGGATGATATCGGTATCCGACGGAAAGAATACTAACACTAGTTAGTTCACATCAAAAGAGAAAAAGAGCCAAAAAAGATATGCATATATGATGCGAGGTAACATAGAATGTGTGCAGAATATAGATGGAGCAACAAAAGTTCTCGTGTTATCGAGATCAGTGGAAACGCAGGCATATAGATATCTCAAAGGGCTTGAGAAGACGACGGAGGGAAGGTGAAAGACAGGGACGTCGCGTACCCCAACACTCCCGGACCACAATCACCCTCGTACACGACCAAACTCGCCATATACTCACTCACCATCCAGCCCCAACCGCCGACAAGGCGAGTCCCCATCCATCTTCAGTCCGTCTGATAGTCCTGCCTGCCTGCTACCCTCCACACTCACCGACCTGAACGACCCAGAACGTCGTTCCCTCCCAAGCCCACTCGGAAGGCCTGCTCCCAACGCTCCAGTACCCCCATTTTGGCTACTGGGCCGCGAGATAGGCACGGAATCCTCACCCTTGATCACTCCACTAGAAGACCCCGAAGGTGGTCCCGATCGACCACTCGCATTCCGGCTGTGCCCACTTCCAAGACCCTCCAACGATGCCAAAAACACCTCGTGCATGTGCCTTAGCTTCTCGTCCACCTCCGCCTCTCGTGTAAGCATCGGTCCTATCGAGGACGTGGACTTCTTCGACTCTCCGTCGCCCGAGCTTATTTGCTCCGAGGAGAGCCGCGGGCGTTCACCGGCGACGAGTCCTAGTCCGAAAGTCGCAGTACCCCCGCCAGATCCCGAGGCACTCGTGGACCCCGGTCTAGAACTAGCCGTTTCCAGCGGGTCCGGTGTACCACCCCGACCGCGGGTACCTGAACTCGGTGTTAAAGTGGGTACCCTAGTAGTCAACGTATCAGGAGTAGACAGGGGCTGTCTTGCGGCAACCGACGCTAGTGGCTTTCGAGCATCAATCTCCTGCACAAACGTCGAGATGTCGTCGTCGTCTGTGGGTGCGTTCATGAACGATGGCGCACTGCCACTGCCACCTGTGCCGCTTCGTTGTCCATCTTTGCGCTCTACGCCAGTAGTGCTTCCAGGACTTCCGTCACTCGTTGCGCCTCCAGATGCTACATAGCGATGTCCAAAACTACTTGAGTAGCGCTTGCGGTGGGGAATACGTGGCGATGTGTCTTCTCCTTCTGCGGAGGTACACGATCGGCGATCACTCAGACTTGATGGCGCAAACGGCGGAGAAGGTTTGTTTATGCCTGTTGGGGAAGGCGGAATGCGGGAGGAATTGGGTGACGTCTGTACGGGACGAGCTGGAAGGCTTGGCAACGCAACGCCACTAGCAAGCGGCGAGGGCTGACGAAGAGATGGAGAAGGAGAATGGAGGGAGGGCGAACCAGAAGAAAGCGTCGAAGACTTAAACGGATGTACCAGGTTTATGTTTGGTCTGCGGATGGGCAGCGGACCAGGGGCCGAAGGGAGATCCTAAATTAGGAATTAGCAGAAGGACCTTGCCAAAAATACAACAGCGCTTACAAGGCTACTCCTTGCTGTGGTGCCTGTGCTCTCCTTGCGCATCCTTGAGGTGACACCAGTCGAGGGTGTTCCATCTTCTTTTGACCAGTTAGCACTTCCTTCTGGTCGCGAGGAAGTGACGGACAAGGCAGAAGTTGATCCTGCGGCAGCCATGTTGCTCGATACTCGACTTAGTGGTAGCGCCACACTCCGAGGGCTTTGGTTTCCGGGGAAAGAACCAGTACGAGAGCGGACGGGAGGCAACACAAACTGACCGGCGATGGACGAAGGAGGTGACTTTGGGAGGGAAGTGCGAAGACCGCCGGACAGGCCGGACATCGAGTCGCGCTGCTGGTTCTTGACCAACGTTGGCGTAAAATCTGGGCCTTCGTCCAAAGAAAGGAATCGGGATGAGAGCAGGGATTCGAGTTCATCAAGCTGAAAGTTGGGTGTGGTGAGGTACTTGGCAGTGAGACTTAGGGTGCCCATCGGATGAGGAATGGGAGGAAATGCATGTATTGCGTAAGGAAGAGGGAATGTATTCGGCGCAAGTGGTGTGTCTGCCGAAAAGATGCAGTGTTATTATGATGAACGCATGGACGCAAGGCGGACATGAGTAATGCATGGTTTTGAGGGTCATGATGACGGCACGTGACTTACCAAAATCGAGCACGTCTGTAGGACAGTCTTCCAGAGATTTGATCCGGAGCTGAATTGAAAGGTTTCCGTTGCGATATGGAGTGCTCATCCTACGTCTGAACTTTCTGAATAACTTCCAGGAGGGGAGAATGCGGAGAAGACTGAATAGACTGCGAAAAAGGGGTATGCCATGCTTATAGATAGTGGAAGGAGCGACATCGCCTGGTTCGACACTGTGCTGGGGAGAGACGAAGGTAGGAGAGAATGTGAGGATCCAGTTCTCGAGGAGGATATGTTGTGGTGTGGGATCCATACGGAGACGAGCCGAGTCAGGGGCAAGGTAGACGAGGACCTGATTGCTAGTCAACTCGGGAACGGAAAGCAAGACTTGTAGTTCAAAAGGTGGTGGGATTGGCGCGCAGGAGACGGCACGATAGATTCTGAGGTGGTCCTTGAAGTTGTCAGAGTCGGGCGTCTCGAGGTTAAACTAAGAGAGGGACCACGGATGAGAGGGGTCAAAGAGCTGTACAGAGATTAGGACGAACCCATTTATCGACCTTTCCCTGCGACCTCGGCTCAGCGGTGGTTCTGGCATTGCTCACTACGAGGTAAAGCTTTGTATAGAACCTGTGAGCGATTTGGTCGGCCTTCTGGATGTCATTGGACATGGCAAAGATGAGAGACGAGGTAGGCTGAGGAGGGGGTTGTCGATTAGAAGGGAGACGACATTAAACTAGGAGGATCTAATTGGACAGAAAGAGAAGAAAAGGAGGTGAACCGAACATCCGCACGGCACTGCCGTTCAAATGAGTTGGTTTGGTACAGCTGAGAAAGACCACCAAAACCTACAATGATGACATAAGCACCACCTCAGTCCCAGTACTGTCATCGCTGCAGTGCCTTGGCGAGTCATTATTGCACAATTCTGACGAGCGAACGGTTACCCTGCGAAGCCAACTTGTGCCTGTTCTAGCCGAGCTTCGAGGGTGGTGCTCATTCTTCGCGGGCCGTGCACCAATGGTATCATGTTGACTCGATATTTCTTATATGTTTCATCTTGGCGAGCACATGACCTGCCAGGCCTCGTGTATACCCACGGAACATGGAAATATTGCTCTTTTCGCGCAGTTAGGGTCACTCTAGGTCTTGCGCCTGCTGTGCTTTAGACGTGATAGCCCATGCAAGACCCTTCTTTGATGCCAAATTACCGCACTCATTTCCGGTTTGGTTGCTAATTGTGTACTAGCATGACGCCCCCACGGTACCGGCCCCGACTGTTCAAGGTTCCCTCGTTAAATCCGCCCTTCGAATATCGCGTTCACTCAAGGGTCTTGGGCCTGCGTGCCCAACATTACCCCTGTATTATCGACACACAGCATATACATATGTTGTGGAAAGATATGATACGAACAATCAATCTCTGTTTCATTTCGGCCACCAAGATCGGCGCCGATGTTTGGTGATGGCTGGAAATTTCCGTTCAAGAAGTTTACCGGTGTACATTAATACAGCACTTCAAAATAGTAACCACCGGGAGTCTGGGACCTGGGTTCCTTCATCGAAGGACGGAAACCGAATATCGCCCGAGGGCAAAGTCCGCACTGGATCCAGAATTCTGGCGATATTCTGGCACCTTGGGGGTATGCAAGAGGCACAGTCTTGCTGTGTCAGTTTTCATTCGGCTACAGCCAAGTAGTGCTGTGCATTACGCCACACCAGCATAACTATGTAGCTCCTTCCCTCTTAGGCATTCATCGTAGTTGAAGCTCTGTAGAGATTATTGCCGATTTAGCTCACCACAGCTATCTTACGCGCTTACTTCTCGAATCCCTAGATAAGCGTCTACTCTGAGCAAAGGTGATTTTCTTCCTCCGATACCCCGCGTCGGCGTGTCCGACTCGTCTATTTACGGCCCTCCGACTCTCCGGGGTCATAGTCCAGCATCCCGGTAGGATACGGCCAACTCGGGGATCTCATGCGCGTTGCCATCTCCCGTTGTTATGGACTATCGAATCATGGGTGTTCTCTTTCGAGGAGCCGTGTGCGCCCCGTCCCTACCGGCAACCGGTTGGTCTTTTCCGAACAAAGTTGGCTACAACATCTCGCCAAAGTACTCGAACCATCGGTAGTTTCCTCGTACCTCCCTGAGTAGGTGGCAGGTACAGCACGCCGAGAACTTTCTGTCCTAATCTATGACGTTGGTCGATCCAAGATTACGCGCCTTTTTCGTGATACTTCTTAAGTGATTGATGTGGGTGCGGAATCACATTCCGAATCTCCACCCATGCCATGTCGCAACCTATGATCATTCTATATGACGTGCCCTCCAATGTTCCACAGCCATGGGCACCTAACATATGGAGAATAAGGTACACCCATTCCCACTCCTGAATATTTCACGATAGCCATTCATTGTCAGGCTCATCCTGAACTACAAGCGCCTCCCTTACCGCACCCACTGGGTAGAATTCCCAGATGTCGAAAAAACACTGCGTGCTATTAACGCACCGCCCACATCAATCCGCCCCGATGGCCGACCGGTCTACAGCCTGCCCGCCATCCTCGATCCGACACACGCAATGTCCATTCCGCCCTACACTAATCCGTCATCCCCTTCCACATTTCCCAGGCTGCACCATGCACCAATCGTGCTCACGAATGCGAATACTATCGCAGACTACCTCGAACAGACGTACCCGGCCCGGCCTGTGGTCCCAGACGGCACGCGCGCGCTCCAGACGCTCTTCGTACACTACATTTCCGAGATATTCGTACAACCTCTCTTGCCAATCATGATCCCCTTGAGCCATCAACGCCTTCCACAACGTGTCCAAGCCCACTTCCCGGTCCCCACTCGAAGCGGAACGCCCTCGCGCTATGGAAGCTCTGCAGGTAGTCCTCATCACCACCCGGACGAAGCTTCACCGGGGCGGGAGACACAATGGGCGGCAGTCCGGACACAATTCGCATTTCTGTCCGGCATTCTGGACAAGAATGCAGGTGATGGTGATGGAGACGGGGTCGTCGTCATGGGCCACGAGCTCACATATGCAGATTTTGCCCTTTGCGCAGTTCTGATCTGGATTGAAAAGGTCGCGCCACACGAAGGCTGGGCAAGGGTCCGCGAGTGGGACGGTGCTCGGTGGTGGAGACTGTGGGAGCGCTGTCAGGCATACATGGATGTGTTTTGATGTGGGCCGTGCCGATCATAAGCCTGCTCGTGTGCTGCCATACAGATCGAATTTCGGATATGTTGCCTTGTTTTTCTGGCTGATGTGATTCCAGATTTTACTTGTATCTAGATCAGCTGTTGGAATGGAAACAGTCCATCGGTGGTGGCTTTGCCCAGATTTGCTGTTCTGACCTCGGCTGGTGGCAAAAGTGTGATGAGTCCCTGCGGAAGTAGCTCATTTATGTCCCCGCCACACGATTTTATGGGTTCGGTTTTATCTACATAAATGACTCCCTTCTCCCAGAGAACTGGTCACTAGTCATATTTCTTCATGATGATACTAGTATCATCGCATCCGTAACCTTCGGCAAAATTCCGACTTCCGAAATGTAGCCACAGCTCACAAACAAAGTAAATCATGCATGCGTATGCATCGCTTTGTTCCCTCTCGCCGATGCTCACCCGTGTCGTAGCCCAACAGTCCACATCGTCTCAGAGCCGTTGACAGTTGGCACTACGACACGCAGTGGGCCTGATGTAAACCACCTGTCTAACATATGAAGCCTATTATAGCAGACCCTCGGATCATGGCGGTGAGGTCTATTCTATTTTTGTGCCTTTACAGCGCAAACGGAGTACGCTCTGTACGCGATCTCGGGCACTACCAACAGAGACACACCATTGTCGATGGTGAATGAACGATCATTGAATGGCAGAGAGGGGGACAGGTTTCAGCATCACACTGCTTGTCAACCCGAACCGCCAATGGGCTGTATGTGTCTCTCTTTTTACCCATCCTTGTTACTTTCTCCAGTGTGTTTCCAGTAAAGACAGTTTTTATGCTTTCGTCTATTGAAACTATCTTTTATATTTGCGTCACTTGATTCGCACTATCTAAGCTGGTTATCGTGATCGTCCTTTTGGTTCTACTGATTGCACTAGCCCCAGGCAGGATCCAAACTTTTGTGACCTTCATCTATCATATCCCCGCATCGCCTTATGTCGTCATATCCTTGTTAGCGCCGTGGCTATACGCGAATTATTGTGACAGCTTTGGTCTTCGGGTTTACTTGTTACTATGCTTCGAGTCCAAGTCGCAAAATGTTCCATCCATGCTACCGTGCGGTCTTGTGAGTGCAGTTTCGTTTTTGTTTCTCTTCGGTCTACATGTGGGATACCTCGCCCGAGTAACAGATTCTGGGGTTGCGGATCCTCGTGGCACCGGTTGTTCAAGACTGCCCCAAGGTTTCATTCACCTCAGTCAACGAGAGCGACGAATGACTGCGAAACGGTTGCACTTTTGTGTTTTAGATTTTTTGATAAATGCTATGATTACAGATGAGAAGACAGCCACAGGCAATTATTGTCACTTTTTTTCTATATCATCATATCACCTAAAGTGCAAAAAACAAGGTATTTGGATCTAACACTTCAACAACAGTAGTTACACTCTTCAGAGTTATAGTATGGGCGGAGAGTACATTAATACATCTCCCCCTCATTTTTTATCTATTTTTTGTATTTTATTCTAAGGGTACAGAGAGCTTCCGACGTTTTGCACTTCCCTGCAAAAGTTGTGACACTTCGGGTCACATGACTGAGGACAACGGACTCTTTAAATGTCGCTGCAGACGACGCGGCGTGATGGGTCGGGCAAAAGCGCGGAGCGCTTTTCGGCCCCAGACAGAGCCGACCCGGGCGGGGCGTGAGCTGCGAGGGCGGGTGGGACCGCCTCGCAGCAGCTTGTAAGCCCACTGCGGGCTGGTCGGCGTGCCTGGGACCCCAGGGTGGGGAGAAACTGCGAGGCACCGAAAACGAATCGTTTGAGGTCTGCGTGTGGTGAGTGGGTGCAACAAAAGGCGTGGTGCGGCAACGGCAGCAGACGAGCGGCAGGCAGGTGGAGGCGCAGGGAAGAAGAGGACGCGTGCCGCTTACCTACACTCGTCCGAAGGCCCTGCTCGTGCCTCACGGTGCCTCACCATCCATTAAATGTTCAATCTCAGCATGTCACGGCAGGCACAGCGCAGCTTGGTCTGGGTGGAGTCGGCCACCCATGCCGAAGAGCAGAATGAATCTTGTCGCGTTCGTGCTTGAGCGTGACAATTTCTCTTCTCCGAAATGTAGTATACTTGCACTACACACACATCCAGTAAGTTTCTTGCTCTTATAATTGGTGCAGGGATCTCTCGTGTGTCGCCCCATAGTCTCAAGACAGTTTTTGCAAGCTCATTGGTAGGATCCCTTGGATTGGGGGATGATCTAGTCCCCATTTTTCGACATCTCATGATTGTCCGTTGGATTGTGAGCACAATATCTTCAAATTTATACCCAAAATTTGTTCGTCAGCTAGACTAGATACCAAAGTATCTCTGATAATTTTTTCAAGCTTGTAAAATACAAGGAATCTAGTGTCTTAAGTGCATTTTCAGAATTTATACTCAAGGTACCAGTTACATTTTAGGTGGTATGATAGTATTGAAGCATCTCATCAATATTCAAGTACATCATAGACCAAGCGCTAACAGACATAAATACCCAGGTACAAATTAGAAAGTAGACATTGTTTTTCCTCATGCAACCACTAAAGAAACACGACTAGAAAGGCAACGCATCTCGTACAAGATAAATAGAGCCTACAAAGATCAAAAATGAAGACAGCACGAGCGCGAGTGCACCAATCCAAGCGCTCCGCGTCAAGTCAATGTCGCTCACACTTGGGTTGATCACGTTGAACGCGGACGCGCCCCACGTGAACACGCTCGAATCGCAATAACAATTCGTGTATACGCCCGCATATTGGAAGATCGAGTTGGCGATGATGCCGATTGCATTGACGACGGCGAGCGATTTGCCTGTCCACCGCAGCCGGTCTGCAATCCGTGACAACATCCGCACAAAGGTTTCCCTCGTACGCCTCTGTTTAGTGGCCGTAGGTGCGGAGCCTGGATCGGCGTCGGTCGTGTGGTGGTTCGGAGATCGAACTCTGGGCAGCAAATTTCGATCCGAAACATAGGAGGATTCATCTGCTGCGAGACCAGTTGCGGGAATGTCTCTGGGGGTATTTAGAGGTGTTCGAATTGAAGTGCGTTGACCGATCATTTCCGGGTCAAGAGCTGGTTTGCTATTCGCTAGATGTTGTGCGTAATATCCGAGCGCGCCAGATAAAACGAGTAACATCCACACTGCCGTGGAGATGACTCCGTATATCAAATATGCGAGGGAGCGACATCCAAGTCCCTGTACGATGAGGCGTCATGTCGGTTATGGTGTCTCCGTAAAGCAGCAGTTGCTACTCACGGTAGTGGGGGTAAACCAAACCGCCAGAAATGCAGCACCCGTCGTTCCCCATTGCAGTTGCAGTGACATTAAGGATGCGACAGTCATGTTGAATAACAATCCACGAGGCCATAGGACACGAGCTGCGGAACATTCGTGATCCGCAGGTCGACAGTAACGGATGATCTGATCACGAGACCCTACTCGGCTGTCTCGAGGAACAGCGCTGCCCGAATTTCCCGGAATAATTGTGCCGTCTACAGCAACCCGACTGTTTGACTTCCTCCAAGCTGCACGGTAAAATAGTGATATCAGGTAGACATTCTGATACCATGAAAACGCTCTTGCATAGTTGAAAATTGGAGGGGTTCGTGATTCGTCTGGGGAGGCAGTGATTCTGCTCAACGGATAGTCCGGACTAGGACTGATGGTGAAGCCGAAATTGGAGGTGACGAGGATGGGCGCTGCATCGTGGTCACCCGGAGCTGCTACGAACACTTGTCTGTTCGCTTTGTGATACGCGTTGTGCACGCGCTTGGCGTCGCATTTGGGCGAGAGTACTAACCAACCCACAACGATTGGTAGCAACCAAAACATCCCTGACCCTGTTCCCTGCCCATTGGAGTCCAAATTGTCTGGAACATTGTAGATGGAATCCGTTACAGTGAAGAGAAAGGCAATGACTACCCAGGCTATGAACGTCGCAGATGCGATCGACCACCTGTGCGAGTAATCGAGTTCTTCGGCAAAAGTGATCCACCAGTGGTCGTTGTCTGGGTGAACGACGAGGGACTCGAATCGAGCGGATTCGCCAGGATGAACACGTAAAGGAACTTGTTGAAGACTAG
Source organism: Xerocomus potaroensis (assembly GCA_038088895.1). Classification (NCBI taxonomy): domain Eukaryota; kingdom Fungi; phylum Basidiomycota; class Agaricomycetes; order Boletales; family Boletaceae; genus Xerocomus; species Xerocomus potaroensis. Next base: position 7,733 of record JBBPJT010000276.1, on the reverse strand, counting down.
TCAAAACATGCACTATTGACTTCCGGATTGCTGCGCTGGGATAGTCAATCCCCGCGAACAGCCGGTCGTTGACCCACCGTGCGTTCAGAAGAGTCATGTATAGTGAGAAGCCGGCAAGGGTAGGAGATCCAAGTGCCAGGAATGCGGACATGAGGTTATCCGTTCTACGTTGAGCACCGAAAGGTAGTTGAGAGATCAGAGCAAGGTAGGGCAGGAGCCAGGCGGCATACTCCTGGGTGAACGAAGTCCAGCTAAATTGTTCCTGGCTTGACCCACAATATGTCGTACAGCCGGTGTAGGATATCCCCGTGGCAGCGTCCGGAGAAGTAACAGTATCTCCTTGGCTTGTACGGAGGATGGATAGGGCATTCGTGCTTGAAATGTCCAAAGTGCAATTAGTGGAATTCTGTGCACAAAGTATTACGTCGCTTAAACATTGCGAGACATCTGCGGCCGAATGGATGGGGTAATAAAGGAGAAAGAGAAGGAACACGTAACCTTGAAACATTAACCGGCTAGACGTAGGTTGGAAACAAAAAAAATACCTTCCCAGTGATAGTGGTATGCGAACGCTATACGAGAATGATTGTGTTACTCTATATTTAAGTGGTGTTAGCCTGGCTTGACAATCCACGATGATGCGTGGCCAATGACCACAACGGATGTACGTAAAGTAAACGGATGCGGTGGCCCGCCACATCGCACAGCCAAACAATGACGCGAGGATAGTCGTCTGCCAGGCCGTCCTGGGCGAAAAAAGGTACTAGTAGACAGGTTGATAAATGGTGACCACAAGGCACAGAGTCCGGGAAAACGGCGCTGAGGTGTGCACAGGAAGCACCAAGCCATTTGACTATCATGCTTGCAGCATAAAACGGAAGCTGATCCCCATTGGGGCATTGGCGTTACAATCCATGGTAGCCAAACGGGTTTGGTGGGAAGAAACAAGATACTGGTAAAACGTTGAGCCGGCAAAGAGTTTTTTTCTGATTAATTTGATCGCAGCCACAATACTTCCCAGCCAAATTCTTGCTGTGTGTACCAAGGACTCGCACTCACCAATGGCGATGTACCATCGGGGTCAGTGCCTGGAGTCGCATTTTGAGACACTCAACAGAGAACAGTCATTCCGTGGAAAAAAATGTCTAGCGAACTCGCTGCGCACTGTGATGGTACTGTTTGATGATTCGTCGTTGGAACTTCAAAAGGAAAAATGAAAGTTGACGGCGTTAGAGAGCACCGGTCATGCATCACGGGACGAAGATGATGAGCCTTTTTTATGCACTTATTACATAATACTATGAAATCTGCACAGACCAGAACAGCCACAAACCAACACCATCATCGAATGTTGTCCATCTTTCAATTAGTATAGCCTCACTGATCTCCGGGTGGATCTCAATAGTAACATATAGACAGTAGGAACTGCATAGTACACAGTTAAGCCTTCTATGGGGTGTTGTCTCCAGGCAGTCTAGCTGCAGCAGAGGAACTCAGAACGCAGATACGCATCCGATAACAGGATCAGGTAAGCAGGGATGACATTCCATATCATGGCGAGTGAAACCATTGAATCGTGTTCAGTTCTCACGTCTCGATCGCAGTGGGTATTCGACCTCAACATTCTGCACCATCATTACCTAGTCCCGGTAACAGATCCGGACACCATATATCAGTGCCTTTTGTGACATGGATGCTACTCACCAAAGTGATATATCTGAACTTGACAACGAAACCTCCGGATTACTCTCCCAATGGAGTCCCTGATGGGAATCCTCGTATCATTATCAAACCGTTCTGGTATGTAAGTTAGTGTTATACTTTTCGGACTAATCACGCACCCTTCAAAGAAACACTGTTACAAGTGGACGAACGGGACAGCGTCTTTATTGTGATGATCCCATGTGGGACTAATATCCATCGCTGAGGACATTGCTTATCGCGCGGTAAATGACAGGTTCCGGGAGGTTGAACTAGACGAAGGAAGACATATATATCAGCATAACAAACATAATATCACGCGAACCATGCCTTGTTGGAACTTTCCGGCGCCTTATTAATTGGCCCGTGCAACAATTTGCTTGCCCATTTGGTCAACAGACCACCTGGAATCAACGGGCGTCTGGAGAGTGCTGTAGTGTAGGGATTGAGTGCTTCTTCGTATTTCTCGCGCACCTCATCTCCTATGGTTTCGAGCAACGACACCTTCTGCATATTGGCTTTCGAGCGTTTATCGCGTCCAATTTTCGACGTCAGTTTGCTTACGATATAGCAAGCGGGAGGTATATCGTATAGATCCCAGACGCTCATTCTATTGCCTCAGATAACATGCTTGTGGGTCCTTTGAGACTGCGATGGAACGAGTCATGTTAAAACGAGGAATAAGAGAGCCGATCTGTTGGTATGTAGAAGTATCCCAGAAAGATACGAATACATTTGCGCTAGTAGCGGTGGATGTGCCGTTATTATGGCATGCTGTTAGAGCGAATGGGCCATTCGGAGACTGTCCCAGAGGTAACATCAAGATGGTGAATGTTGCCATCGTGAGAGAGGCCAAAGAGAGATTTACTGTCGCTGGTCCAAGCAACAGACTGGCAATCAAAACAAAGATATGGCCATCCCGACTACCCTAGACGCGAACTATGCCATTCCTGCTACCATGATCCTAACCCGTGGCTAAAGGAGGACCGTCGAGTGAAAACCTGGCAGTCAGAACCCCTGTCCGTCATATTTGGACTCGGGCAGATTTACGCCAGCCCGCGACCAGACACAGGCACGGCGATCCGCTCCGATCACGATTGTCGTCGAGGTGAAATGTCCAACCCGTACACCGATTGCTTGACGTATGCTCTGAACTGGGTCATTTTTCTCAACTTTCTGCATCCCACATGATCACTCTGCCACCTCCTGTCCCAGCGGCAATCCACTCCCCACCCCGCGAGACCGTGATGCTGGAAATATCATTCGCCACATACATGGGTATCCCTACCTCGTTTCCGTCTTCCAAACGCCAGCATCGAGTCTTTCTGTCGATATCGCGACTGCTCACGATGTGTTCGTTATCGGCAAGAAACGCGATTTGCGTCACCCCGTAGCTCCTGTTTGCCATCCGTCGCGCGTATGTTCGCCTCCAAGGGCTACCCAAAGCACTCATCGGATATTTGTCGAAAGCAAGTGATAAAATGAAGTCCTGTGGGTCTGGAAAAACCCGATTGCAGCATGAATCTTGTCTTCATCGTGTAAAGACCCAGTTTGTGTGAGCACAGACAATATGTGTACGTTCAGCTGGTCAAAATCGAACACTTTATCTATCCTCCTCGACGTGTCTAAATACGCCATGGAGTGAACGCTGATTTTGAGAGCTCTGTGTTCATCAAAGAACGACAATCCGTCTCATGGTAACTTCGGAGAGTGAATCACACGTACATGCATTTCCCAGGAACAACAAATACTCAACGCGCGTGTACGAACTGTACGCACTTGAGTACCAACTTGGGTTCGCCTACATGGCGATGCGCAAGTTGGATTGCAGTAAGATCTACAGTTTCGGATCCCGTTGGCAGAACCAGACTGACACGTGTGCATTATCCCCTAGTTTAAATGTCCAACAAGTAGGCGATCAATTTCCTGGAACGCAGACCAACTGGGTTGTGACTGGACGAGGCATACCCTATGAGCAAGTTGGATATCCACCGAGAGCGTGACGTTTGGTACGGTAGTACAGTGTGCCATCCGACCCAAAGAGCTGCTGTCCCATCATAAAATCATTTAGTCTGACGTCCGGTCGTTCGCGTCAACTTGTCTGAAACAGTGTCATTATGCTCCAGCAATACATTGGCCAAGGTTTTCAGAAAATGTACATCAGGAATTTTACAAGAATCTATTTTGGCTAATTTCAACTAATTTCAGCTACTTTTGACTAATTTTGACTAATTTCAGTCAAGATTAGCTGAAATTAGTTGAAATCAGATTCTTGTAAGATTCCTGATGCTACTGGTACAAACTACTGAAGCATACAAAATGCATCACAAAGTGCCTTGACACTTTTGGTGATTAAGGACACAAGTTTTCTGTCATTGCCATAGCTGGCCTATGTGTATGATTGACCAGATCCAATGCATGATAATCTGCATGGGAACTAAAAAAAGTGTCTACTGGACTTGTTGTAAGGAAATTTGATCCTGAGAGGCCACTGGTCAGCTTGTGCACCAATGCCAATCATTGTGCACTTGACAACCTGATCACATGTTCATAGTTGCCTTGCTCACAATGAGACGTCCATGTGGCACATGGCAGCATACACATTGCCAATGGCCACACTAGGAGTACCCTCATACATTGTAGGAGATGAGATTCAAAAACCATTTTAGTAAAATGCTTCTCATGATTTTGATGACAGACATTGAAAGGCAATGGTCCTTTTAATAGCACCAGGACAAAGGGAATGCAGAGGAATGTAATCAGTGAAGGAGACTCACTGATGAGATAACTAGTGGTGGAGTTTTTGGAGATTGATTGTAAGAGTTACTGTGAGAATACAGGTACTGATTTGGGGAGCACGCGACTAAGGAAATAGACTCAGTCGTGCGCATGATGCAACGGACTGTATATTCACCTAAGGAAATAGACTACATACGAATAAGCATAAGCTAAATAGAATGATAGATGGTCAACTCACCTCAGTTGTGCACGTGATGCAATAGACTGAGGTGTTCTGGTGCGAACAGGAGGTCTTATATACTGTAGAATATACTAAATAGAGCATTGTATTTGGGTCTGTGCAATCCCGAATATACGGTACAACACTGGAAACTGAACTGCGATCAATCTGTTGGGAGTATGGCGTAGCAACATCCATGAGGAAGGGTTGCTGGTACTCACTGGATATGGCTTGGTAGGTAATTGCACAGACATTGTGGTAAGAGGTCAAGTCTCTATTAGAACTCAGAGTAGGAGTTCTAATCTATATACTACATGTGTGGGAACTATCTACCTAATGGCATACATTCAACACTCCCCCATGTTTTGTATACGTAGGAGAAAAAACATATAGTAAGGATGGCAACTATGAGGTAGGAGGACTATTGTAAAAAACAAGGCCTAAGTTAGATCTAAATTTCTCAAATTTGACACGTCTGAGATTCTTAGTAAAGATATCGGCAGGGTTCTCTGATCCTTCTATATAAAAGAGTTTGATCAACTTTTCTTGTACGAAATCACGGACCCCATGCCACTTAATGTCTATGTGCTTTGATCGCACTTCAGTGACAGGGTTGGATGCCATAAAAATGGATCCTTGATTATCTCCGCACAAGGGGATTAGCAGTAAATCATACCCTAATTCGGTCAAGAGAGAATGTAACCACACTAATTGTCGGCTGCAATCAGATAAGGAAACATATTCGGCCTCAGTAGAGGAATATGCGACACGTTCCTGCTGGTGGGATTTCCATGAAAAAGAGGCATTAGCCAATTTCACCACCCAACCAGTCTGCGAGCAACAAGTGTTAGGATCAGATCCCCAATCAGCATCAGCATGGCCAATTAAACCCGCCTGTGAGGCACCATCAAAGACTAAAGCATAGTGCCGTGTCCCGTTAAGGTATCGGCATATATATCTAGCTTTGTCTAGATGCTCTTGGCTAGGGTTGGCACTTTGCTTGGCCAGGGCAGTTACAGCATATGCTATATCCAGTCTGGTACCTAAGGTGAGGTACAGGAGCGATCCGATTACCATTTGGTATGTAGATTTGAGTTCTGGGTCAACTGGGCCAGTGTTTGAGAGAGGGTAATATCCCTCGGGCAATGGTGTGGGTGCAGATTGGGAATTAATCATTCTGCACTGTTCGACGACTTTCAGGAGGTAATCACATTGATCGATTAAGATACTATGGCCTGATCGTCGGATTCTCATGTGCAAGAATTCTCTGGCAGGATCTAAGTCCCTGCATTCCCACTTTTTCATGAATAAACCCTTAATCTCATCAACTATGGCCTTAGAGGGACCACAGAACATGGCGTCATCTACATAGACGACAGCGACAACTGTGCCTTTCCTCTGATAGAGGAATAGTCCAGCATCTGATCTCAATCGATCGAAGCCAAGATCTCTCATGGACTCATTTAGAGTCTCCCACCAGGCAAGTCCAGCTTGTTTAAGGCCATACAGGGCGCGTTTAAGGCGCAGAACTAGATGTTCTTTTCCTGGGACTACAAAGCCTTGGGGTTGGCGCATGTAGATCTCTTCTTTAAGCTTCCCATATAGGTAAGCACTTCTGACATCAAGAGCCTCAATATGCCAGGATTCCAGGGCAGTGAGGGCTAGCATAAGCTGCACCGTCTCAAACCACACTACTGGAGAGAAAATCTGATCGAAATCTAGACCTTCGATCTGGGAGAAGCCTTTTGCTACAAGGCATGCCCTTTTATGACCATCGGGTTTTACGTCAAATATCCAGCGGTTATTAATAACCTTACACCCCTTAGGGGGTTCAACCAGTTCGAAAACTTTCTGTTCTTTGAGCATGTCAAGCTTGCGTCAACATGCGGCTTTCCATTCCTCCTGCGCTGCAGCTGGTAGCATTGAGATTGTTACGAAATTGCCATAAAATGCCATATAATACGCTTACTAAGCTAATCTCGTCGCTATAAGATGAAGTCCCATACGCCCGAATAACGACTATAACGACTAACGAAGACTAACGGACTCTGGTTGTATTCTCCAGGGAACCCTACTGCTGTACAAGAGGCAGGTCGTGGTTGTATTCCCTGATAGAACCCTGCCGTTACATGAAGTGTACACATATAACGTGAACCTAATGGTAAAGCTAAGTGTCTTATCCTTTTATCTTATCTTTGATCTTATCAGTGGATGTCACGTGATCTAATTTAAATCACGCTCCACGTCACATGACCCTTCTTATTCAGAACTTCTATTTCTGCGGGTCCTGTGGAGGCTATACAGCCATTTTAGGTAGATGACTCATTCTGACCTCTTTCGTCTCCATTCAGCAAGGCTGCGTATGACTCAAGAGTCTTCTTCGGCCCCTATAGGCTATTCTTACTTTCCGACTCTTGATGACTCAGTCGTCATGCTTATCGACCAATAGTGTTTATCACTCGGCTGCGCATTACTCAGCCTATTTGAAATACATGCTGCACATTACAAAGCCATGAAGCTCTCGTCCAATGGCAGTAGTAGCTCATGCTGCGGATTGGTAAGGACCAAAGCCTTAGCCAATAGCATTAGTCGCTCGATGCCGCGCATGACTCAGCATAACTCGCTTTATTTCAAACAACACTCATTAGCCAATGGCATAACTCGCTCTTATCAGTAGCTTACTCATCCCCTGTAGTATTAATAGTGTAGCCAATAGCGTAATACTCGCTTGTTGATTCTCTGCTTATGTAAATGTAGCATAGCTTGGTCCGTGCGCGGATCCTTGGAATATAAATACCCGAAGGTCTGAGCGACCAAGACTCCCCAGTCTTGTTCTGTTACGGTTTTTTTCTCTTTCCGTCGTTATCTCTTCATTTCCGTCGCCCGCTATTCATTTCCGTTATCTTTCCGTTATCTCGGACGCCTTTTCTTTTCTAGGCTAACCTCGAGTTATCCTCGTGTCCCCCAACCTTCACCTATATCCCCGTTAGTCGTTCCCCATAACTTCGTCGCCTAGAATAGGTAGACACTGCTTGGTCCGTTCGCACTAGTAAGTAGGATAAATACCAACGCG